>JABEZY010272696.1:0-12696 GCA_013467495.1 Gossypium gossypioides
AGCGGGGATTTTTTTATCTAATATTAATATAATTATATTTATTTAATATTAATGTAAAATTTAATTTATTATTATTATTTTGAAAATTTTTATGCATTTTTATATATTTCCTTGAAATTTTTAGAGTTAGGATAAAATTGAGAATACTTGTAAATTTTGAGGGTTAATTTTTAAAATTATGAATAAATTGATATAATATATAAAAGTTGAAGACTAAATTTGTTATTATACCTATTTTTTAACTGTCACGTTAGCTTGTAGTTTGTGATTTTAACGGGAGTGACCAAAATGACTAAACTATCTAACGTAAGTGGTTAAAATGCAAACTTTTTATTTTGAGTGCCTAAAATGAAAATTTTTTATAGTTGGCTGACTATCCTTGTAGTTTACTCTCATTTTAAATCACTTTGTTACACTTCTACTAGTTATTAGGTGGCATTTGGTACATTCTTATTGTAAGACTTCAATAAAATGTAATTTTTTGGAATGTAATTGCTAAGAATGTGAGTACGAAGATCATTTAATTGCAGCATTTGGCATATTTAGAAAGTACTAATTAAAATATTGAAAAAGTTACATGGATGCATTTAGTTCACTGAGCACTATACTAGTGTCACGAGCCGCGAATCAAAGCCCATGACTAATACGCACAGAACGTCCCATGGAGATCAACAGATGAAAAAGGCTCATTCGACCCACTTGAACTAACCTGATTCATGAAATATAAGCAAAAGCCCATCTACTTGAAGCCTTGGTGGCTCAGTGAAACACTCTAGTAAAACTAGAGTTACCAGGGCAATTAATGTAAATCCTAAAGCATAAATATGTATAGAGTTCAAATCTAGTAAGACTCTCATCTTGTAAATAGGCACTAATCTTAACCATTGATGTAAATCGATCTATACAACTGGATTTGGGGGAGCTCAATTATAAATACAAGTCTCCCCCTCCATTTGTAATCACTTCATTCTTTCTGAGTTAATATATTGAGAGCATTTACTTAAACACTTGTTGTTCACTCTCTTTCTATGGCTTTCTTTAGTTTATTTGTAGCGTCTTTCCTTTCAGAGTTTTCTTCCGCTTTATTTCGGTGCCTTAGAGAAATTTTACAAGAATTCTCACCTTTCGAGGAAAAGACTGACTTAGGAAAATTTGAAGTGAAGAGATCGCCTAAGGTCGCATGGATTGCGAGACAAAAAGTGTAGCCTCGTGGCTGTTGGTACTAGAGCCAGTGGTTGAAGGCACCGATCAAAATGTAGAAAGAAGTTACTGAGGATAATGAGCCTATAGAGACCCATGAGAGAGGCAAAAAAGCTAGCAGCTCGAGGGATATGTTAGCTTTGAAAGGCAGAGTTGCCAAACTTGAAGGTTCAATAAGGGATGTGAAGGAGACCCTTGAGTTAGTCACATGGTGCACCGATAAGTTGAACGAGATGAAAGAATAGCTCAAGGACTATGTGAATGAGGCTCTTAATGGCAATTGGAATGTGATGAAAGAGGTCTTTAATGCCGTAAAAAGTTATCAGACTGAGAAGAATGAATCTTTCGAAGCCATGATAACAGATTTGAAGGAACAGGTTGCGGAGCTCATAAGGGAGATCACTATCTGTAAAGTTTTTCTATGTAATGGGATGCTGGTTTTGACTCCTAAGCAGTGTAGCATGGATGTTCTCAAACCAAATGAGTTCAAAGGAACGAGGTTCGCAAAAGACATAGACAATTTCATTTAAGGGATTGAACAATACTTCTACATGATGGGTATCGAGGATGATGCCACTAAGGTAAATATTACTATAATTTATTTTATTGATGTCGTTCTTTTATGGTTGCGTCGTAGGTCCATAGATGAGAGATGAGGTGGGACCAGAATCAGAACTTGGGAAAAGTTTTAAAAGAAGTTAAAAAAGCAATTTTACCCATATTATATGTCGAGAAAGAGGCTTGGGCAAAGTTGCGTCGACTTACGGAACAAGGTACCATTCGGGAGTACATTCATGATTTCAGTTAATTGATGCTTCAAATCTCTGACTTGAATGAGAAACAAGCATTCTACTGGTTTGAAGATGGCCTAAATATGTTGGCAAAACAAAAGTTGCATTGACAAGGCATCACCAAACTTACCGTAGCCATGGTAAAGGTCGAGCCATTTTCTGAGTTTGAGGGCAAAAAGCCAGATATTCTTAAGTCTTTCAAGCCCAAACTTAAATCCAAGGGCAATAGTGGGGGAGACCATGAGGGAAAAAAATATGAAGAAGGCAATAATGACAAAGGTAAGAATGATGGTAATGTGAAACCATGTAATGAGAAGTGGAAGCCCAACAACAACCGAAGGGGTCAATAAAGTATTTCCTTTGTGATGGTTCACATACGGTGAGGAACTGTCCAAAAAAGTTTGTATTCTTTGCCATCGAGTGGGACAATGAGCCAGACAGAGCATCGATGAAATTTGGCTCGATTGCGTGTTCTGTCAAAGCCAAGAGGGTCAGAGAGAATGAGAAGAAGCCATTGAAGTGTTTCTTGTGTTGTGGTCTGTATAGGATACGAGATTGTCTAGAGCAATCCAAGACGTCCGCAATGAGCAAAGAGAATGAAGCGGAGCCTATTAAGAGTAAGGATTTAAAGCTTCGGTCGATAATACTCAATTTTGCAAATGTGAAAAGGGATTGCAAGCAGAATTGGTTGATGTATGTGGACATCAACATCGTAGGTCAGAGTAACAGTGGTCTTATTAATACAAGGGCATCAAATTTGTTTATACCAGAGAAAGTCGTGGGTAAACTCGGTCTCTCAGTGAGCAAGTCAACTAAGAAGATCAAGATTGTTAATTCCAAAGAGGTCTCGACTATGGGAGTAGTATAAGAAGTTGAGCTACAAATTAGTCAATGGAAAGGCAATGAAGAATTCGAGGCAATCCACTTGGATGATTATGATTTTGTTCTTGGATTGAATTTTTTTGACAAGATTATTGCTCTTTTGGTTCCTTTTATCGTGGGTAAACTCGATCTCTCAGTAAGTGAGTCAACTAAGAAGATTAAGACTATTAATTCCAAAGAGATCTCGATTGTGGGAGTAGCACAAGGAGTTGAGCTACAGATTGATCAATGGAAAGGAAAGGAAGTCTTCAAGGTAATCTACTTGGATGATTACGATTTTGTTCTTGGCTTGAATTTCATTGACAAGATTAATGCTCTTGTGGTTCCTTTTGCCAACTATATATGCATCTTGGATACTCGACAACAATAATGCATTGTGCTGGTAAATCGAGAAATGAAGGGCGAAACAAAGGTATTGTTCGCAATCCAGCTAGCTAAGGATATTTTGTATGGGAGGAATATTGATGAAGACCCCCTTGAAAATGCTAGAAGAGCAGAAAATCGATATGAAGCATGTTGAGTCATTAGAGAGGTGACCACCTAAGAGAAAGGTGGGTTGTGCATCAAACTTCGGAGGAAAATTAGTGATGCAAACTGGACAGTTGGTGCGAATAAATGCTATGAGAGAGGTACATCTCAAACACTTTGGTATTGTTTTACAATATGACTTACTGTTGCCTTCGCAAAGATATAAAGGCCCTTTCAGAGTTTTAAAGCGAGTAAGCTAATGGGTTTACAAACTAGAGGTAGCAGCAAGACTCAAAGTGAAATCGATGTTCAACGTGGGCATACCTAAGCCTATTTATGCGAATCAAGAGGATCTCAATTGAGGCAAGTCACAATGGGGGCAAGTAAGAGCGGTGGCCTCTTCCGACCAAGATGTACAAGAGAGGAATACATTTTAAGTTAGGCAATGGCAGAGACATAAGCTGAGGCAAATGTTCCGAGGAGCGGAACTACCCAATAGAGAGACTAGCTAGAAATCAACTGAGGCATCGAGATCGTTTTAAGACGAGTTAACTAGTTTCATTTTGAGGACGCGACAAGGGCATCGCGAGAATGGATGGGGGAGAATTTCACAAGTCGTGGATCAAAGCTCGTGACCAATGCACATGGAACGTCCCATGGAGGTCAATATATGAAATGAGGCTCATTCGACCCACTTAAATTGGCCTGATTCATGGAATATAATTAGAAGCCTATCTACTTGTAGCCTTGGTTGTCACATCCCAAATATAGGGCTAGAAGAAATAGGAGTAAAATTTAGAATTTTATTTTTTAAAGCATAAGGTAAGAGAATTAGAAGGCATTAAAAATTATTTGTGTTAAGAAAGTAACAATAATGAGTCTTCTAGTTTAGTGGTAGAGTCTTAGCTTACCCTTAGGTCCTAAGTTTGAAACCCCTTGTGTGCATTTAGTCTAAATTTATTTTCCTATTTTTACCCCATTAAAGTACCAAGATCTCAAAATACCCAGCCAAAAACCATTTTTTTAATTTAGTCCTTATTTTAAAATAGTTTTAATTCTACATAAATTCCTAAAACCTATTTCAATTAAGGGAAATAGTTTTATAAATAGGAAATCTTTTCAAACCCTAGAATTTTTATCTAGCAAATTATTTAAGAAAAACTCCCAAGTTCTTCCTTTTCTCCACCATTACTAAATCAATCTTCAAGCAAAAGAATTCAAAGTTTTCAAAATCGTCCCTCTCATCCCGAGTATATCGTCAATCTCCTCATCTAATTAAGGTTTTTGTGTTTTCAAAATCAAGTGTGGGATCTACACTTAAATCACTGTGTGTAATTTATTGAAGTACTAGGAAATAAGTATCAGTATGTACGAACCCCTTGTATATACGAATCCTCAGTGTGCGAACCCCTGTATACGATCCCCCTACATGTGTGCGAACCCTTATGCATGAAAACCCTATATTATACGAACCCCCTATAGTATGTGAACCACCTATAATATGCGAACCCCCATGCATGTGCGAAGCCCCTCATGCAAACCCCTTATTCCGAACCCATATGCAAAATCATATATGATTTATTATGAGAACTCCTAGTATATATCTTTGTGAGCCCTACATGAAAATCATACGAACTCTATGTGTTTATACATACAAACCCTACATGTACTTATGCAAACCCTATGTGTTATTCATGTGAATCCTTCATGATTATTTATGCGAACCATATGTGTTATTCATGCGAACTCTATATATTTGTGTATATGTGAACCCTATACGTGTCATTACGTGAACCATATATATGTGTACACACGAACCCTCATATTACAGTATGCGAACCCTAACTGTTCCACTATGTAAACTTTACAAGTTTAATATGTGAACCCTTTATCTGTACTCTGCGAACCTTGTATATGTGTTTATACGAACCCCCTTGTATGTGTGAACCCTTATACGCAAGCAATGTATGCGAACCCCCCTTTGTATGTGCTAACTCAGTATGTGCAAACCTTACTTGTACGAACACTTCTTGTGAACCTAAATGTATGCGTTAGTCGAACTAGGCCTATTAAATTATCATGAAGATACTGTATATGCCATATTGTTTTAATTTGTATAAATTAATTATTTATGTGAAATTGATGGGAATAAGTGCATGAATACATGCCAGTGAAGAATAGTATGAAATATTGAATGTGGCATCAATTAATGATATGTGCATAATCACATGAAATTTGGTACGAAGGACGGAAGAGTTTCGTAGGAGATAGTGACAATTTAAGTCTACACCGAAAGATAGTACTGCACAAAGTAGGCGACAATGTCATCAAAATCTGATAAACTAGGATGATAGTTTTAAAAGCCATCAAAACCAGGCAATCGAGGTTGTAAGTTGTTAAAGTAAAAGTCATCATCACAGATGACAAGTGAACGACCATCTTCATCGGGAAATTCGAAATGGTTAGTTACTGATATGTATTTTGGAGTGTCGAGCAATGCTCGAGGGCAGATAGGATGGACGAGTGGAAAATTCAAATTAAAATTGCATTGCATCATGAACATAACCTGTTTATACATTGATTTACCAAATTTCCTTACATTATGCTTAATTTTTTTATTACGCCATCAATTGAAAGCTTTATTGTTTACATGTTTGTATATAATGGTTTAAAAATTAGGCTTATGTTGAGCTGTCATAAGCTCACCCTCCCTTTTTCCTTACCTCACAGGTAAAGTAAAGAACTAGGACTCGAAATGACATAGGAACCTTAGATTAGTAGCTTATTTTTCTTTTATTTTAAAAGTTTCCATTAAATTTTTCTATAATCTTTTATTCTTTTTAGATTGTAATTATTAATTAATTCTTGCTTTCACATCATTAGGTTTGGGTTTGCTTAGTTTATTTATGTTAAGCATGATACTTAATTAAAACTCTAATAAATACATGCTATATGGTTTAGAAAACTAATATTAATATATTTTTCCACTGCTTTACAAAATACCTAAAATTTTGATAAATCTTTTTTTTTTGAAAACTTTAACCGTTTTCAAAATGCCACGATAGTAATGTCATAATTAAATCTCTAAGAAAAGTTGACTTAATGAATGAATATTTTCTTAAAACCAAAAGAGTGTTTTCTATTCAAAATCAAATGTATCTAAAAGAGTGGTTTTATAGGACCACTTCAGGGATCGAATGTAACGCCTTAGACTTAGCCGAAACTCCTAGGCTTGGTCAGGGGGTGTTACATGGTGGCCTAGTGAAATACTCTAGTAAAAACTAGAGTTATTGTTAGGGTATTTGAGTGGAGAAGATAGATTCAAATATGATATTGAATTAAACAGTAGACTTCGAGGCGCAAATGACGCTTTCCAAGTAGAACAATTTGCCCCCTCTACAAAGCTAATAGAGAGTTAAGACAAAGGACCTCCTGTGATACAATGAAGCTTTTTTATTTTCTTTTATTAGCAAAATCGAGGAATTCCATAACATTTACTCTAATTTCAAAAATTAGATTGATTGTAATGATCATCTTTTAAGCACTATAGTCCCTCTATTTATATGCACTAAATGGACACTATTGAAGAACCATAACTCTTCGTATTGGACATACTTCTTAGAAGAAACATGTCTCATGGAAATCAAATGTATCTATTAAATAAATTATCACTTTCTAATTTGAATAAGTGCTTATGAATAATGAATTTTCAATCTACAAATTTCCAACAATCCCTCACTAGATTGCTAATTCTAGAAAATAAGTACATAACAATTATGCATAAAGAAGGGTGTATGCAGATTGAACTTTCCTTTAGTGCAAACTCTCAAAGTATCAACAAAGTGAATGGTGGCAAGTTGTTTGAACCACTACTCTTAAAGTCAATACCAAAAAAATTTTCACACATAACCATAAAGTATTAGAACAAGAGTTTATTTGCTTTAGCACTATTATGGCCATGTGTTCATCCCATTTCATGAACATGCATGAAAGAAAAATATAAAGAAACTCTCGCTGAAGCGACACCACTTCATGTCCATATAGGTAGATTTCATGACAATTAATGTCCATCCATTAAGAGTAAAAATTATCCTCCTAAAATAGAAACACTAAATCCTGATTCTTAGTGCATGTTATTATTCGATAACTTATTATTACCCTTTGAACCTTAAAACTAACTTTTGGCTAGAACAAGGTAGGGTTTTCATTATCAATGACGCGATTAGAATGGTTTTAATCCCATCTTAGTGGTGGTACTCTTAACCAAATCCCTTGACAAACCTTTTGTCAATGGATCCGCTAAATTGTTAATTGACTTAACATAGGTAACAGCTATCACACCGTCCCTAATCAATTGTCTCTCATATCTCAAACTTATATGTCTAAACTTTCCATTATACACCTTATTGTACGCTTGAGACATGGTGAATTCACTATCACAATATACAAAAATGGCAAACCTACGTTGTGGCTACAACTTTATATCTAACAAGAGATCTCTTAGCCATTCCATTTCCTTGTTGGTAGCTGCCAAGGCTATAAATTCAGCCTCTATAGTTGAATGTTAGATGCAAGTTTGTTTCTTGGAGGCCCAACTAATGACTCCACCTCCGATCATAAAAATTCATCCTGATTTGGACTTATTATCACTTAGACTTGTAATCCAACTTGCATTTGAGTAACCTTCTAGTACCATAGGATAATCACTATATAAAAATCTCAATTTTTTTGTTTTCTTAAGATAGCCAAAAATCCTACAAATTCTTTTCTAATTATCGGTACTAGGACAACTTGTAAATCTTGCCAATTTACACACAGAAAATGCAATATCGAGTCTAGTGCAATGCATTGCATACATTAGACTTCCAATTGCTCTGGCGTACTTAAGTTGCGCTATAGCCCTGTCATTATTCTCACTTAACTTGAAGTTCGAATCGAATGGAGTGTTCGAATACTAGATATTCAAGTGTTTGAACTTTTCCAATACTTTCTCGATGTAGTGAGATTGGCTTAGTGCAAAGCCCCTTTCATGCTTTTTCACCTTTATACCAGAATTGTATCTACCTTGTTGAGATCTTTCATATTAAAATTTGAGGCTAGATACTCTTTGGTCTCGCGAACACATTCCATGTTTGTCCCAAAAATCAACAAATCGTTTACATAGAGACAAATAATTACACTGTACCTATCGGTGAATTTAGTGTAAATACATTTGTCCACACCATTATGTAAAAAAACCATATTACAAGATAATCGAGTCTCATGTCATTGTTTAGGTGCTAGTTTTAAACCATATAATGACTTGATTAACTTACACACCTAATGTTAATTCCTAGGAAGCACAAAGTCTTCTGGTTGCTCCATGTAGACTTCCTCTTCGAGATCACCATTCAAAAAAGTTATCTTAACATCCATTTGATGTACATATAACTTATGGATAGATGCAAGTGTCATAAGAATTCGAATGGAGGTCATCCTAGCCACTGATGCATAGGTGTCAAAATAATGTAGGTCTTCCTTTTTCCTAAATCCTTTTGCCACCAACCTAGCCTTAAAGGTTGAAGAACCTCCTGTTGGAGTATTCTTCCTTTTAAACATCCATTTACACCCGATAGGCTTTTATCCTTGAGGGAAATCAACTAGAATTCAAGTATTGTTGGACAATATTGAATCCATTTCATCATTGATCGCCTCTTTCCAAAATGTCGCATCCCTAGAAAGTCATGGCTTCACCGTAGGATTGTGGATCACTATCCACATTAAACATTATGGAGATCTTCCTAATTACGGATTCTCTATTTCCCTCAATAAGGAATGCTAGAGATTACGAGGAAATGAAATTGAGACCAAATTCCTTTACTTTTCTCACTCTTTAACTTTTCCTCGGCTCCATATCCTTATTGTCACAAAGACTTCTCTTAGTTTGATCACTTGAGATCATTGGTTGATATTATTCTTTTGAATCCGTTGAATCATCGAAAACTTTATTTTCAATCAATACAACATCTCTTGTTTCAATTATCGTATTTGACACTAAGTCAAGAACACGATAAACCATAAAGTGTTGGGCATATCTAACGAATACACCCTTGACAGCTCTTGGTCCTAACTTCATTCTCCTTTGGTTGGGAACTCTATAATAAGCCAAACACCCCCACATTTTGAAATAATCTAAGTTTGGCATCTGACCCTTTCATAACTCATATGGAGATAATTTGAATTTTCTCGATGGTATTCTGTTAAGGATATAACATGCAGTCAATAATACTTCACCCTATAGATTATATGGAAGTTTGGCATTTAACAACATCGAGTTAACCATATCCATTAAAGTATGGTTCTTTCTTTCCGCCAAACCATTTTGTTGTGGAGTATAAGGCACAGAACACTCATGTACCACACCTTGTTCCTCACAAAATACATTAAATTCATTTCAAAAATATTCACCACCTCTATCACTACGAAGCACTTTGATTTTCTTACTAAAGAAATTCTCAACCTCATTTTTAAAACATTTAAACATATCAAAAACCTTATATTTACTTCTCATAAGATACATATAAGTAAATCTAGAGAAGACGTCTATAAAAGTGATAAAATATCGTTTTCCACCTCTTGTTAAAATTCTATTTAATTCACAAACATCCGAATGGATTAAATCTAACACTTGTGAATTTCTTTCACACTTATTAGGAATCAGTTTCTTGGTAATTTTTTATTGAATACAAACTTCAAATTTACCCACAAACTCATCATTACTTAGACTAATATAACCATTCTTTTGTATATGTTGTAAAGTTTTAAAATTAAAATGAGCTAGACGCGCATGTCACAAAGGATAAGATTCAAAAATATAAGTGGAAGAATTGGCTTTATTCATATCAATGCTTAACTTGGACATGCCCTCATTACAATATCTTTTTCTTACATATATATCCTTTAAGCAAGACTAACTTATTGGATTCCAAGATAACCTTGAACCCCTTGTTACATAGAAGACTCGCGGACACTAAATTCTTTCTCACATCGAGAAGAACATACCACACATTGATCAAGGTCAATTTCTTCCCAGAAGTGAAGTTGAGCTCCATCATCCCTTGACCAAGCACCTTAACCGATTGATAGTTACCCATAAGCACTTCGCGATTTGCCACTAGTTCATAACTCTTGAATTGTTGTCGGTCATTACACACATGGACAGTAGCTCCGGAGTCGAGCCACCAATTATAAGATTTATCGGTCATGGCTATGTTGAGTTCGGTAATCATGCCAATCTCCAAACTCTTGTACTCTTATATAACCATGGCCACTAAGTCTACGTCCTCCACCATATTGGCTTTGGAAGTTGTGGCATCATGGTTCTTTTTGAGAAGTTTACAATCCTTAATGTAGTGTTATTTCTTATTGCAATTATAGCAATTGCGAGATTTTTCTTCTTGTCTTGCATGTTCTTGGTCTCGAATGTGGCCTTTCGCTTACTATTTCGAGAGTTCTTGGACTCGCTCACATAGTTCACTTTAGAACTTTTGAGAAGATACACCGCATCACGCTTTCGAGTTTCCTCTTCAATATGTCAATGCCTAAGTATTTACTCCTTAGTGAAGCCTCTGTCATATGCAGAAGTTTCTTCTGATAATTGTTCCAAGACAAAGGAAACTTCGAGATGATAACCCCGACTTGTAACAATTTTGAAATAACAACTTTCAGGTCACGAAGTCTGCTTACAAGGACTTGTAGTTCATGGACGTGATCCATGATCAGGATACTATCGAGCATTTTGAATTCGAAATACTTCATCATTACAAATTCATCGGTACCTTGTCGCTCGGTGTTGTATTTCTCTTCAAGAGCTTTCCATATTTCCACCGAGGATTGCGTCAACATGTAAAGATCATATAATCAGTCAGATAAGGTGTTAAGGATGTGTCCACGAAATGTAAAATTCTCTTCCTCACACTTCTTCTTGAGTTCGACTACTTTCGTAATTTCCTCGGGGTTTGCATTGGGGGTGGGATCCTCCACGAGTTGTAGGTTTGGATCCAGAACATATACCACATTCAAGATGGTAAGAAGGAACAACATCTTGTCCTTCTAGCGATTGAAGTTTGAGCCATTAAATCAGTCAAGTTTCACAAACTCTTGGTTGATCACTTTGAATGCGATGGTAGCCTCCGTCGCCATCTTCAAAATTGTTCTCTTTGATTGTTGGGGTATTTGAGTGGAGAAGATAGATCCAAAGATGATGTTGAATTAAACAGTAGACTTTAAGGCGCAGATGACACTCTCTAAAGAGAATAATTTTCCTCTACACAAAGTTGCTAGAGGGTTAAAACAAAGGTCCTCCTGGGATACAATGAAGCTTTTTTATTTCCTTTGATTAGAAAATTCGAGGAATTCCCTAACTCTTACTCTAATTTCTAAAATTGGATTGATTGTAATGATCATCTTTTAAGCACCATAGTCCTTCTATTTATATGCACTCAATGGATACTATTGAAGAGCCACAACCCTTCGTAGACATACTTCTTAGAAGAAACATGACCTATGAAAATCAAATGTATCTATTGAATAAATAATCACTTTCTAATTTGACTAAGTGCTCATGAATAGTGAATTTGCAATATACAAATTTTCAATAGTTACCAGGGCAATTAATGTAAACCCTAATGGGTAAAGATGTATAGAGTTCAAATCCCTTAGGACTCTTATCTTGTAGATAGACACTAATCGTAACCGTTGATATAAATCGATTTGTACCGCTGAATTTGGGGAAACTCAACTATAGATAGAGGTCCCCCCTTCATTTGTAATCACTTCATTCTTTCTGAGTTAATATATTGAGAGTATTTACTCAAACACTTGGTGTACACTCTTTTCTGTGGCTTTCTTTAGTTCATTCATAGCTTTTTCTCCTTTCAGAGTTTGCATCTGCTTTGATTCGGTGCCTTAGAGAAATTCTGCAAGAATTCTCACTTTTTGAGGGGAATGCTGACTTAGGTAGATTTGAAGCGAAGAGATTGCCTAAGACTGCACGTATTGTGAGACGAAAGGTATATCCCTGTGACACTAGGAAGGTGATCATAAATTTTGAAATTGTCTTCATAAAAAATACAAATTTGATTAATTCTAACATTTTTTAGTAATATTTATTATTAACAATAGTTAGTGTATTATTAACAAAGAAAGTAATTTAATGTGTTTATTTTTAATGATATTAATTTGTTTTAAATAAAAATAAACTAATATCATTGTCTCAGTAATATATGATTAGATTAAAAATAAAATGTAAATATTTCATTTGTATTAAATTAGAATATAATTTAAATTTTAATTCAATATTATTTAAAATAAATTT
>JABEZY010272703.1:0-13016 GCA_013467495.1 Gossypium gossypioides
TCGGTTTAATACGTATGCAAATGTATGTGTTCTAGTAATGCCTCGTACCCTATTCCGGCGTCGAATACGAGTAAGGGGTGTTACAAAATTCAATTATAGAAAATGTTATGCGAACATGATAGGTGAAATAGAAAGTGTTGAAATATTTGGCTTGATTGGAATGAATAAATGATACATGTTAGAAATGTGATAATGTAATGTAAATTACTATGATTCTAGTTTATGTGCATGATTTGTATGAATCACATGTTTCATGTATGAATTCACTAACTTACGAGTTTGGTGATGTAAATAGGAGTTGGATAAACTTATGAGCTTGGTAATGGTGTTATACATGAATTATATAAAATAAGCCTAATAGATCAGTTTATGTCTATGATTATGCAAACTTACTAAGCATTATTTGCTTATGTAGTTATTTTTCGTTTATTGTAGATCATCAAGAAGCTCGATCAATTGGAATCTAGTCGAAGCACTGACCACCTCCAGACGTACTAATGTCCAGAGTGTGAATACTGCAATAAAATATAGAAATACGAGGTGATATTCACAAGTATAGGGTTGAGTTGTAATATAGTTTTACAACGAAGTAGGTGAGTACTCCAAAGATCGTACCTAAAACATGTGAGTTCTAGATCAATTCTAACCTAAACACTAAAAGATCTAATTAGTACTCTAAATTAGTTATAGTACAAGAACATAATAAAAAGGTTTTTAAGGTTTCTGTAATGATAGAATAAAATAACATAAAATAAAATTCAAGAGACAGAAGAGTAGAATGAATCAAATCTTGATTATGGGTGATTAGCTCGCTTCGGTAATCCCTATCAACTGTAGTTTCGGGTTCCTATTAATCAACTAGTCACTATCCTAGCAGAATCTTCTGATCTTCCAATAAAATAATGAGTCAAAAAGGACTACTTATCTTCCGACCTTACTATCCAAACTGGCTTGGGGTGAAGGTGTTCACTGATGGGCAATGCCAGTTTTGGGTTAATTCTCACCCTGATGACTTCCTAGGTTTGTCAGACTTAGGGTTTGTTTCATATTCTTCCTTTCCCAAATAGTTGATTCTTTGAGTAACCCTACAAAACAGTTAATAGATCATACCTCCACTCGCTAGTCCCCCATAGGAGGATTAGTTCCTCATGTCTTTCATAAACAATATGGAATAGATGAAAAGAGAGAACATGATAAATGGATTAAAGTGTAAATTCTAAGAAAACGTTTGATTTGTATTAAAGATGGAAACAAATCCAAAGAGTTTGACGATCTCCACAAATTAGATCCCTTGAAAATAAAGAACAACTGAAAATATATTCTAAAAACCTAAGAAAGAAAGAAAACTAAACTAAAATTAAAAGAGAGAATCTAGGCTAATTGAATGATGTTTATAACATGTGCCAAACGAGCCTATTTATAGATTCTAAGTGCCTGTCGTCTTTACCCCTAAGTTAGTTGACTTTCTCGAGCTTTAAGTTTGATTGTGTAGACTAAAATGGCCCTGTTTCGTGTTTATCTCCCATCCAGAGTGGATGTCGCGACGCAACAGGACCTGTGTTGCGACATAATAGTTAGTGAACTCCTCTTGGTATATCTTCAAGGGTATGTTGCGACACCCTTGGTCTGTGTCGCGACATTGAAGGCAATCTTGAGCTTTCTCCATTTTGATCCCTATGTTGCGACATCAGACATCCCGTGTTGCAACGTAGCGACCATTATCAGTTTAGTATGCCTTCTAAAGGTCTCCTACACACTCACAAAGTGCGTTAGCTCACCCTTAGGTCTGATTTGGCCTTTAAGGTCAATAAAAGACTCAATTTGCACATTTTATTAACTAAGTGGAAATTTTAAGAAAACATAATTAAAACTTAATAAAACACTTACAAGTTTGGTGATGTAAATAGGAGATGAATAAACTTATGAGCATGGTAATGGTGTTATACATGAATTATATAAAATAAGCCTAATAGGTAAGTTTATGTTTATGATTATGAGAGCTTACTAAGTATTATTTGCTTATGTAGTTGTTTTTCCTTTATTGTAGATCATTGGGAAGCTCGACCAATTGGAATCTAGTCAGAGCACATTCACACTATCCATTCATCACATTGGTAGATTTTTTGTTATTTTGTTGGTGGTTATAAATGACATGTAATAGGGGATTTATGCTATTTTGTAAATACGGTATTTTTTGAGCTTATGTGAAGCTTGTATATATATGTACTTGATTTTTGGCTTGTAAATGTTTATGAAAATATGTGGTGTTGATTACTTAATTATGCCTCTTGGATGTAGATGACTTATAGTATAATGGAACATGTATGAAATAGTTATTTGGAATGTTTTCTATGTGTTTAAGGTGTGAACTTGTAACTTGTAATTGAATTGATTTGGCGTATGAATTGTAGTGCCAAGTGATGGCATAGTGGTTAGGCATATAGGTTGAATGAATGTTGCATGTTTTAGGTGCATTTGATTGTGTTTTAATGTGTGAAATTATTTGGAAATGGTTTGACTAGGTGATTAAGAAAAGGTTGAAAAATTGGCATGCATTAGGGGTCATTTTGGAAGCACACGGCCTGAGACACGGACTATCACACGATTGTGTGCCACACACGGTCATACCACATAGCCGTATGTCTTATTGATTTTAAGTGCAGGTTGGTCCACACGATCACAGAGAGTTACACGGCCTGGCGACACGGTCGTGTGACCTTACTTCGAATACACACAGAGTCTAGCGCACGGCTTGCAACATGACTGTGTGACCTTATTTCGGATACACAAACGGGTGGACACATGGGTTGGGACACAACCATGTGACGTATATTTCAAATTGTATATGGTAGGCAACACAGTCGTGTTTTTGAGCCATACGGTCTACGCTCTGTCACACGGCTTGGCCACATGGCTGTGTGACTCCTGTTTCTAAAATTTTTAGATATTTTTAAAATTTTCTATTTTGTTTTGAATTAGTCATTGATTATTTCCAAACTATTTTTAAGGCACTGTAAGCTTATTTTAAGGCTCGTAAATGTATTTATGCTATGAATAAACTTGAAATTGAATGTTAATATTTTGAAATTGATTAATTGTTTCTATATGATTTTAATTGTTTCGATTTGTACTGTAATACTTCGTAACCTTAATTTGATGACGGAGTTGGGTTAGGGTTGACTGACATGGGTTAGGGGTGTTACAGGCTTCCACTGATGTGGTTTGATGCCTTCCATGATCTTTTTTGAAATTATCAGGTTGGTGACTTTGTGCTGGACTTGAAGAAAAACCCCTATCATCCTTGGTTCTGTTGAACCCAAAAATCACCATCGAACCTAATAATCTCTTTGTTCCACTCTCTTGACCTTGAATTCTGTCCTTCCCCTTTATCATAAATTCAATTTTTTGTGTTTCTCCTCTTATTTCGAATGCTGCTACCATTATCCGAATCTCTTCATTAAGTCCTCACTCAAATCTCACACATAACTCTTCTTCTGTTGATATCAGCTCACGGACATATACTTACATAGTTTGATGAATTCCCTTTCATACTCGAGGACAATCGATCTACCCTGTCTCAAGTTAAAAAATTCTCTCTTCATCTGTTAAAAAAATCAGTTTACATACATCTCTCAAATTTTCGTAGAAAAAATTCCCAGTTGACTTGCTGTTAAGGCGTAATGTTCCTCACCGTTTACCACCACTAATAGGTTTCATCTTCCAACAAGAAAACTGCAGACCTCAGTGCATTGTAATTTTTCAGTAACTTGTAGTACTCTTAACAACCAGTTCGAAGTGGCTACTAGATCATCTTCCTTTCCTCCCCTAAATTCCTTAACACTCATTTTTCTTATCTCTTTCACTAGATCACCGATCTGTAGTAATTTAGTGTAGCAGATTAAACTAATTTCCGCACTTTAGGAGCTTGAAAGGAAACATTTTCATTAAGTTTTAATTATGTTTTCGTAAATTTTCTTAAATTTAATAAAATGTGCATGCTGAGTCTTTTATTGACCTTAGGGGCCGAATGAGGAATAAGGGTGAGCTAATGAATTTTGTAAGTGTGCAGGATACCATTAGAAAGTGTAATAAACCGATATTGGTCACTATGTGCAACACAAAATGATCAATTTCGCAACATATGGAGCAAAATGGAGAATTCACGCGACTGCCTTCGATAATGTGAAACAACCTAAGGGTGTCACGACATACCTCTGAAGATATCCCAAGAAGAGTATATTGACTCATATGTCGCGACATAGGTCATGGTGTCATGACATCGATTCTGGATGGGAATTAACACGAGTCAGGGGGTGTTTTGGTTCGTAGAATCAAACTTAAAGCTCAGGAACGTCAGGTAACCTAGGGTAAAGGACGACGACCACCTGAAATCTATAAATAGGCTATTTGTCACACATTATGGACTCCAATTACTTAGTTTAGAATTCTCTTTTAATTTAAGTTTAGTTTTTCTCTTTTCCTTAGGTTTTAGATTTACTTTTAGTTTGTTCTTCGTTTTATCTCGGGAGATCTGATTTGTGGAGAGAATCAAACTTTGTGGATTCGTGTTCATTCTTAATAGAAATCAGACTTTTTCTTAAACTCTATATTGTCGATTCAATTAACATGTTTACTCTTTATATCGATTCTATATTTTTTTATGAAAACTGTAATGACCCGAAAGTTAGAGGTGTCGAAATATATATTTCTAGAATCCATTTCTGTGAACCGGGATCATTTATTATTAAATATTTATGGGATTACCTTTGAAGTGAATTGAATGTTAGATAATTTCAATTATTTGGTGATCAATTAAAGTACAAGGACTAATTCAAGAAGGTAATAAAAGTGATGATTAATACAAAATTATATGGTGAGACTAATATAAGGGACTTATTAAATAAATATACCATTAGTGTTATAAGTGGTTGATAGTGGATGAGATATGATAAATATAATATGTTAGTTAACTAATGAAGTAATAAAATAAATGAAAAATGAAATAAGAAAATAAATGGAAAATGAAATAATAACATAAAGGTAAATAATAGGATAATGGGAAAGAAAAATAAAATTGAAATCTTCATCTCCTTTGCATGCTGAAGTGGAAAAGAAAAGGTTAGCACCACTTGGACATTTATTTTCAATTTTGAAGCTTAATTTTGTTGGTATGCTTTTGTCCTTTTTAATTAAATTTTATATTTCTGGAACCTTAAAATCATGTAGTAGCTTACCCTTGTTGAAATTTTGACAATTAATGATATTTGTGTAAGTTTCCATTGATGAGAAATTCAAATGCTTGGTGTTACTTTGTTGGGTGTTAAATTTGTGAGTTAAATAGACATATTTATTGAATGATTCTTGATTATTTTAAAGTTAGGGATTTAATTATGAGAATGGTAAATTCAAGGATTAAATTATGACAAGGGACTTTCTTGATTGTAACTAATTAACATGTTTAGAATTGAAGATTAAATTGTATAGAAAGTAAATGTTGAGTGCAAATATATGAATTGTAATTAAAAGTTTAATGGCTTGTGTATAAACATTTTTGTATGGTTGAATTAAGTAAATTAATTAAGCTATTGATTTTAGATCGAGAAACAAGAGGAATAGTTGATAACCGTGGGAAGAAGAAGGTTGTTGAGTAATCATCTTCGATCTTAGTAGCTAACGTAATACGGTAAGTTCGTAGTCTTTGAACTCGAACTCTATTTATTTAAATTAAATACTTAATTGTTACTATGATATCTTAATTATATATATGCAAATGATGAAATCATGAAATGAGAAATTGTGAATTACATATATGAAATGTGGAATTATGAAATGAATCAATGAATGATTAGAATTTAAATTGCTTGAATGAAATATTATGGAATTATATTGAATGTTATGAAATTTGATTAAGGGATATAGCATAATTGACTAATGAAAAAGATTAATTATGAATTGATGGAATGTGGAATTATGCACTCGAAATCGTCGATTTAACCGACTAGCACTAGGCTCAACACATGTTGGTACATCCAACTAGTGCAGGGAACAACTATTGTAGGTTATCCGACTAGCGCTGGGCGCAATCTTTGTAGATTTAATTTACTAGTGTTGGGCACACCATTATATTTTCGGTTTACCTGACTAGCTCTGGGCACAACTTTCATTAGTTTATCTGGCTAGTGCTTGGCACATCATTATATTTGTCGGTTTACCTGACTAGCGCTGGGCGCAAAACATCGTTGAGTCGTTCGACTAGTGCTGGGGACATCTATCATTGGTTATCCGACTAGCACTGGGCACAAATCTCTGTTATGGTTCATCCGTTAGGCACTAGGTGCCATCTACTAAATGACTCGTACGAATCAGGTATAATAAAACATTGAAAAAGTTTGGTAAACAAGAATTATTAAGAAATATATATAATTATGTATACTTGGGTTGAATTCAATGATAACCAAATTTGATTAAGCTTTATACGAATTAATTTATGAAATGATGGTTATTAAATGAAATTGTAGCTCTTTGAGTCAAGTAAAGTATTCGTTAATTGATCGTTATGTTATGTGCAGGTTAGGTACCTACTTTTGATTGACGTTTCGGCATCCAACATCAATCCCAAACTCAAGTTGGTGATATATTTCTTTTGTGTCTTAGCATGTACCTAGGATTTCAATATTGTAATAATGATCTTTTGATTATGGTGAATTCTAGTGAAGGTTACTTGTATTGAATGTAATTCTATAAGTTATGAATGATGTGTTACTTTAAAACATAGTTATATATAGATGTTTGGAGTTATTTATAAATGCTTTCACATGGTGGTTATTCTAGTGAATTGGTCACTTTGGTATTATGCTATTGATGTGCTTGAATTAGTATTAGAAGAAACTCTCTATATATGTACTCATGTTTGTATATATATTTGGTCATTTGGTTGATGTTAGAATGTGAGTGCTTGGTTTGAGTTATGTATCTACTGATCTTGCTTTATTGAATGTTAAATTCTTGTTGAGGTGTCTTTGAATGACTCATTGGTTAAGCACATGAATTGTAGGATTATGGTGTTTTTTACTTGTTTAAAGACATTTTTGGTCATGGTTTTAATGTGGTTTTATGTTTGGCTTGGGAAGCAAGATAGATGTAAAAATTGCTTTCTTTTAGAAGAAAATTTTGGTGCACACAGCCTGGGACGCGAGCTGTCAGACGGCCGTGTGTCTCACACGGTCTATCTACATGGTCGTGTGTCATAATAATTTAGGTGCAGGTTTCACACAACCTGGCACATAGCCTACGACACAGCCGTGTGTCTTAAAATAGTTAGTTACACGGCCTGGCACACGGCTTGCGACATGACTATCTGACCCAACATCGAATGCACACACGGGCGGACACACGGGCTGGGACACGATCGTGTGTCTAGATTTCGAATGTCCACATGGTCTGGGCTATGACACACGGCCGTGTGTCCCCTGTTTTCAAAATTTTCAACTTTTTCCAAAATTTTTTATTTTGTTTCGAATCAACCCCAAAATGTTTGCAAACTATTTTTGGGCCCCGTAAACTCAATTTAAGGCCCATAAGTGTATGTTTGTTATAATTGCAATGTGATTAATTGTTTATATTTATGGTTGGATATTTATGAGAAAGTAATGATAAAGGTTTAAATTGATGTCGTACTATTTAGTGACCAGACTTCAGCGACGGAGACGGGTTAGGGGTGTTACAAAAACTATGAGGAACTAATCATTCTATGAGGGATTAGTGAGTGTAGGTATAATCTGTTAGCTATTTTATAGAGTTACTCAACGAATCAACTGTTTGAGAAAGGAAGAACCTAAACCCTAGGCTTTACAACCTTAGGAAGTCATCAAGGTAGGAATTAACCCAAAATTGGTATGGCCTATCTGTGAACTCTTTCACCCCAAACTGGTCTAGACTATGAGGTCGGAAGATAAGTAGGCCTGACAACTACTAATACTGTATAAGTCTTAGGGACATTATTTGATGTAGACAGTCTACGGTCTAGCATTTCTCGTCCTATCATTCATAACTCACATTTCGAATTAAATCCTTCTTTACTAACATGGATTTTTAATAATGTCAGATTCGTCGATCATAAAACGGAAGACCCTATAGCATTCTTACGGAGATTTGATCATATATGTAGTACCGTTACCTACGTAGGCATTCCACCAGATACTATCAACTTGTTATTAATTTCATTTCCAATGTATGGGAAGGAGAAAATGTGGTTAGGAGCACTTCACCCAGACATGATTACTACTTGGAATGAGTTTGTACAACTATTTCTTCATCGAGAATTACCCGTGACCAAGGTGCTAAGTATTTATACACAATTATTTTATTTTAAGCAAAGTACCACTGAAACATTGGGATAGGTGTGGGGAAGGTTTAAAACAATCCTCAGAACCATTAGGCGGGGGTATACACTTCGCAGTTCAGGTACAACATTTCTATTACGGTTTGGACAGTCAGAATAGACGAAAGTTTGATATTATGACTGGTCGAAGTATGTGGATTACTTGGAAGGAAGTAATGGAAATTTTGGAGAAATCTAGCATTAACGAATCTACATGGTGCTGAGCAAGAGAATGATCACACGGTATATCAACTTGATTGGTGGAGGCAAAGCAAGGGGTAGTCGGAACAAATTATCTTGAACTCAAAAAAATTGGTGCCATCTGTTATTAAACCCCCTAAATTAGAATTGAAACCGTTACCCGCACATTTAAAATATGGTTATTTGGGAGAACAAAATACTCTGCCAGTGATTATTGCTGTGGGCTTAGAAGAAAACCAAGAGGAGGCTCTATTAAGTGTCCTGAAAATGCATAAAAAAGAAATGAGATGGATGATTGATGATATTAAAGCCATTAATCATACATTTTGTCAACATAAGATCAGATTAGAAGAAGGGAGAAGGCTTGTAGTTGGATGCGAGTATTATTTATGTCATTTTTTGATAGTGAATGGGTTAGCCTTACATAGTGTGTTCCAAAGAAAGGAGGTTTAATTGTAGTTGAGAATGATAAAAATGAGTTAATTCCAATAAGAACGGTTACTGGTTTGAGAGTATGTATTGACTACCAAAAATTGAATGATACAACAAAGAAAGACCATTTCCTATGTCCTTTTATTAATCAAATGCTTGATCGATTAGCAAGTAAAGATTTCTATTATTTTCTTGATGGATGCTCAGGGTACCATCAAATCCCAATTCATCAAGATAAGTAGGAGAAAACGACTTTCATGTGTCCTTTTGGTATTTACGCTTTTAGAAGAATGCCATTTGGCCTATGCAACGCTCTAGCAACATTTATGAGATGCATGACTGCTATCTTTGCTGATATTTTAGAAGAGAGGTTGGTTGTTTTCGTGGATGATTTCTCAATTTATGGAGACTATTTTCAAGAATGCGAGGGTAACCTTGAAAAAGTTCTGAAAAGGTGTGAAGAGACCAATCTAGTGCTTAATTGGGAAAAATGCCATTTCATGGTAAAAGAAGGATTGGTGTTGGAACATCAGATCTCAGGAAAAGGAATGAAAGTAGGTAAAGCTAAAATTGAGGTTATAAAAAACCACCCCAATCCAACAAATGTCTGGGGTGTTCGAAATTTCTTGGGCTACGTAGGATTTTATTGGAGATTTATACAAGACTTTGCTCACATCTCTAAACCACTGAATCAACTTTTTCAAAAGGATACAACTTTCGTATGTGATGAAAATTATGTCAAAGCCTTCGAGGTAATAAAAGAGAAACTCATATTTGCACCAATAATCATTACCCTGAACTGGTCAGAACCTTTTATTGTTATGTGTGATGCTAGTGATTATACGGTAGGTGCAATTTTGGGATAGAAAAGGAATAATATATTTGGGGTTATTCATAATGCAAGCAAAACACAAAATTTGGCACAATGCAACTACACTACAATCGAAAAAAAATGCTGGTAGTGGTGTTTGCTTGTGAAAATTTTTGACCCTTAATGGCAAGCAGAGTGTATGTGTATACTAACCACTCTGCATTAAAATACGTAATGAAGAAGAAAGAGAAAAAAGCCAGACTAATGAGATGAGTTTTACTACTTCAGGAATTCGATCTGTGGACAATGGATAGAAAGGGGACTGAGTACCAAATTGCAAATCATTTATCCAGAATAGAGAATAACTTAGAATAAGGAACTACCAAAGAAATTAAAGAAACTTTCACAGATGAATAATTATTTAGTGTAGACATCCATCAGACAAGGCCTAGAAAACACATAAAACCGTGGCATACAGAGTATGTTCATTACATTGCAAAATGTGTCTTTCCATCATAGGTATCATGGCAATAGAAGAAGAGGATAATTCACGAATCAAAAAATTACACTTAGAAGAATCCGTATGTGTTTCAGCAATTTGCATATCAATTGGTTCGAATGTTTGTAGTAGAAGAAGAGATATATGACATTTTACAATGATGTCATACATCTCCTTGCAAAGGGCATTTTAGCGGAAAGAGGACAACCCAGAATGTGCTACAATCAGGTTTTTATTTGCCAACTATGAATAACTACGCTTAGGAATTCGTACAAAGGTGTGATAGATGCCAAAAAATTGGGAGTATATCAAAAAAAGACGAGATGCCTCAAATAGGGATAATTGAGGTAGAAGTATTTGATGTTTCCGGGATTGATTTCATGGGAACTTTTTCAAGTTCGTTCGAAAATCAATAAATCCTTCTAGCTGTCAATTATGTTTCAAAATAGGTTGAAGCTATTACTTTACCTACCAATGATACAAAATCAGTAGTGAGATTTCTAAAAAAAAGAACATATTCACTAGGTTTGGTACAACACATGCTTTGGTCAATGATGAAGGATCTCATTTCTCTAGTAAACAGTTTAAAGCTGCTTTGGTTAAATACAACGTAAGACACCGAATGACAACAGCTTATCACTCGCAAGCTAATGGGTAAGCAAAAGCTTATAATCGAGAAATTAAATAGATTCTAGAGACAATAGTGAACCCAAGTCAAAAGGATTGGGCAGCAAAATTAGACAATGCATTGTGGGCCAACAGAACAGCATATAGGACTCCTCTAGGTATGTCTCCATACAAGCTAATTTACGGTAAGAACTACCATTTACCCATTGAATTGGAGAAGAAGGTGTATTGGGCAATCAATGAATTAAATTTAGATCCGAAATTAGCCAAGAAGGAAAGACTATTTCAACTACAGGAATTGGAAAAATTTCGCTTTATGGCCTACGAAAACACTAAAATGTATAAGGAAAGGAGTAGACTTCGACATAATGCAAAGATTCGCAAACGTAAATTTCTGCCTGGACAGAAAGTTCTACTTTTCAATTCAAGATTAAAACTATTCCCTGGTAAACTTAAATCAAAATGGAAAGGTCCATACACCATACTCTAGGTGACTCCTCATGGGATAATAGAGTTAATTGGCAAAGAAGGCCAGTTTTTTCTTATAAATGGCCAAAGAGTGAAACATTATTTTTGAGGAATGAAAAATACAATAATTGATAAACAAGCCTTGCAATGTAACGCTCTATGGGATTTATAGAGTGATGGTGAAGAAAGTGACCAATATGTTGATGTCACAATACAACCGAAAAATAGAGGAATCTGGTTTGCATGTCGTGACACCCCTTCTGAATGTCACGGCAATGGACAATGTTTAGAACATGGAAACTACTCTTGATGTCACGACACCCCTAAGGGAGGTCACGACGACATTGTGTGAACTCTGTTTTCCAAACTAAAATTAACTACTAACGTTTTTGTAGACTAATTATATTAGGATTTTTATTCTTTAACCCCTTGTTTATTAGAAATAGATTATAACTCGTAAATATTTTATTCTTTTCTTCTAATGCATAAATAGGTTACATTGATCTTCTTATTTGCACCAAAAAAGAAATATAAACTTGCAAATGGAAAAGATTGTACAAAGGATTGTAGCAAAAGTAGATTATCGAATGGCCAGTTTCAGTGTAAGCTTTTCAAGTCTAGCTATTGAATTCTAGGAAGACGAAGAATAAATACTTGCAGCAACTAGAGCCGTATACTTTTATCCAAGAACAGAGATTTGATCCTGTAATGAGGAATTGTAAAGGAATATGGGAGAACGCAACAGAGAAGGAATGGAATAAATTTTGTTTGCCATCTGAAGAGCTTATAATAATCCCTATAGTGCAGGAATTTTATCTAGCACTGAAACAGAAGGAAGCAACCAGACCATTCTACGGGATACGATCTTTTGTGAAGGTCAGAGGGATCAATGTTCTAGTAACTAAGATGGGTATTTGCCAATTTTATGATGCGCCATATTCTTATCGTGACTATTCGTATAAAAAAGATTTGAAGGAATTCAAAAATAGACACGATGGAAATGTTGAGATTCTTAATGGAGGGGAAAGAGACGTGGACATATCAAATAGGAACAATATTACCTGAAACATTCAATCAAGAGTTAATGACACCAAGAGCCAAGATTTTGATGAAATTATTCTGTTCAAGAATATGGCCTACAGTAGAGATGTCCGAGATTAGTCCAATCCATGCTATCATAGCATATGGGATACTCCAAAAGAAACAAATAAGCATTGGTACACGGATATACAAGAATATGGTTGAATATATAAAAAATTTGGGAAAAGGGAATATTTTCTCCCCATTTAATTACAGAATTGTGCAAAAGAGCAGGAGTCCCTATCGAGCGGGTGGATAAGACCATGAATCCTCCAAGGAAACTGCTCAGAGATGACATATTCAAGTAGTTTATTCTTCTATAGACAAAACAAAATGAAGAAATGAGAAAAAGAGGATATCAGAAGATGATGAATAATATTTAGAGTTAATTTAGTAAGACTTTAATTTTTAGGAATAGTTGGATTTAGGAAAATTAAATTATTTTCTTATTATTAGGGATTTGTACTTATTTTTAAATTATTAAAATTTTATTTTATGTTTTTAAGGAGGAAGATTAA
>JABEZY010272708.1:0-11725 GCA_013467495.1 Gossypium gossypioides
ATGTATTTCATATGAATATCAAGAAACATGTATGAGCTCATCAATAATCAAATTTCCATATACATATACGTTCCACATCATGTGTCCATATAACATGTACAAATCATATCCATGTATTTCAAGTGCATACCCGTAACAATTTGTCTCGAATTCATATTGTCTCATATCAGAACTTTGCTCGTTGAACCATTTAAAATATCGTTAGATACACGGTAGTACACACGAAGTGTACAAATCTATAATTCGTCAATTTATATACAGGTATGGCCATACGAGCATGTAATCGGGAAGCTTTTCTGAGCCATGTAACGGGAAGGCCATGTGAGCTGTATAACGAGAAGCTCTTGCGAGTTAATTATCGAAACACTCATACGAGCCATAAACGGGAAGCTCAAGAGAGCCATTAATCGAGAAGCTCATGAGAGCCAAATATCAGGAAACTCGTGAGAGCCATGGTGTATCCGCAACACATGCAGGACCACAACCAATAGGGAACCCTTAATGACATGTCATTTGTATCCATCAATTTTTTAAGGTTCAAACGGGACACGATACTTGTCGGATATGTGATCAATAATTACACATGGCAATTTATACAAATTTCATACAATAATATTCAATTTAAAATATATAAATGTACAATTTAGTTACACGAACTTACCTCGACAAGTATACGTAGATTTGGAAGCTACTAATTCGATACTTTTTCTTTTCCTCAATCCAATTCTGTACTAGGTCTATCCGGATCTATACAAATGAATTTAGCTCAATTTAATACAATTCACATTCAATTCAGTCTAATGCACATCTTTGGAAAAATTACTTTTTGCCCCTATACTTTTAATTAATTATGATTTTGTCCCTAAGCTCAGAAAATGAAATTCATACAATTTAATCCTTATTCCAAGCCTAACCGATTTTCATATATAACAATAGCAGCCCATGTATTTCATAAAATTCATAATTTTTCCATGAATTTTCCATCTTTTCAATTTAGTCCCTAAATCATAATTTCATCAAAATTCTTTTTACAAAAGTTGTTTATCTATCAACAACTTTTCATTTTCTACCATAAAAATTCATAATTCAACTACACCCATCCATGACAAAACCCTAATACTTTAATAGTTTTGTAAATTAATCCCCGAGATAGCTAGATTAAGCTATTACGATCTCGAAAACATAAAAATTATTAAAAAAGGACAAGAATACATACCTAATTAAGTAAAAATAGCTTACTTGAACTCAACATTCATGTCTAGGGTTTCCATGTTTTATTTTAGGAAAGATGATGAAAATGATAATAATTTAATAATGTAATTCATTTATCATCATTTTATTATTTACTTTCCAAAATTAACCTTACTAATTTACTAAATTCCAATAATGAATAATCATTCTTATCTACTAACTACACTAAATAGTCTATTTTCCATATAAGGACCTCCAATTTTAAATTCCATAGCAATTTGGTACCTTTAGCTACTAGAATTCAACTTTTGCACTTTGTGCAATTTGGTCCTTTTCATCAAATTAGACATGTAAACGATAAAATTTCTTAACGAAATGTTCATACGATATTTCTATCATACTATAGACCATAAAATAATATTATAACAAATTTTCTTTCGACCTCGGATTTGTAGTCCCGAAACTATTATTCCGATTTCACTAAAAATGGGTTGTTACAACTCTCCCCCTAAAAGAATTTTCGTCCTTGAAAATCTTACCAGTAAAGAGGTTCAGATATTATTTTCTCATAGTTTCCTCAGGTTCCCAGGTAGCTTCTTCTAATCCATGTCATTGCTAGAGGACTTTTACTAAATCTACCTTTTTATTTCTCAATTCTTTCATCTCATGTGCTAGAATTCTGATGGTTCCTCACTGTATGTCATGTCAGGCTAAATTTCAACATCCATCGAAGAAATAACATGTGAAGGGTCTAATCGATACTATCGTAACATAGACACATGAAAAAAATTGTGAATCTTTTCTAATTCTGACGGTAAAGCTAATCGGTACGCAACAGGTCTGATTCTCTCTGTAATCTCATACAGTCCGATAAATTGTAGACTCAATTTTCTTTTACGACCGAACCAGAGAACCTTCTTGCAAGGTGAAACTTTCAAAAATACTTTGTTGGCAACTTGAAATTTTATTTCTTTACTTTTAAGATCCGCATAAGATTTCTGGCGATCAGAAGCTGCTTTCAAGCTATCTCGAATCACTTTCACTTTTTCTTCAGTTTCACAAATCAAATCAACTCCATGTATCTTTTTCTCACTGAGCTTAGTCCAATATAATGGAGTTTTACATTTGCGACCATACAGAGCCTCACACGATGCCATCTTTATGCTTGACTAATAACCATTATTATATACGAATTTGACTAACGAAAAATATTTCTCCTAATTGTCTTCGAACTTTAAAACACAACACTGAAGCATATCTTCAAGAATCTAAATCACACGCTCGATCTGACCATTAGTCTAAGGGTGAAATGCAGTATTAAAATGTAATTGGGCACCCTTAGCTTCCTGAAATTTTTCTCCAAATCGCGATGTGAATCGCGGATCTCTATAAGAAATAATGGAGACTGACACTCCATGCAGCCTGACAATCTTAGAAACATATAGCTCAACCAATCTCTCAAGTGAGAAATCTGTACGTACCGGAATAAAATGTGCAGACTTCGTCAAACGATCAACGATAAGCCATATGACATCTTTTTTTTTCGGAGATAGAGGTAACCCCGATACAAAATCTATAGTAACTCTATCTCATTTCCATTCCGGTATCGTCACTAGCTGTAACAGTTCTGAAGATACTTGATGTTCAGCTTTTGCTTGCTGACATATCAAACATTTAGATACAAAATAAAAAATATCACGTTTCATCCCTGGCCACTAGTACATCTGTTTCAAATCATTATACATTTTATTACTTCCTGGATGAACAGACATACTACAACTATGAGCTTCATGCAAAATTTTCTATACAAGTTCTGGATTATTCGGTACATAAATTCTATCTCTAAATAACAAACAATCATCAGGTCCTATCTGAAATTCTGAATCAGAAGTCGATTCACACTGCACCCGTTTAGCTTGCAACTCATTATCATATTTCTGAGCTTCGTAGATTTACTGTAGAAACATCGGTTTAGCTTTTAACTTAGCTAAAATTGAGCCATCATCAGACAATGATAATCGGGTATTCATCGCTCGCAAAGCAAACAAAGTCTTTCTACTCAGAGCATCCGCAACTACATTTGCTTTTCCCGGATGGAAATCAATAACTAAGTCATAATCTTTCAACAATTCGAGCCATCTGCACTGTCTCAAATTCAAATATTTCTACGACATCAGATATTTTAAGCTCTTATGATCAGTAAATATATGAAACTTTTCACCAAATAGATAGTGTCGCCAAATTTTCAATGCAAAGACAATAGTTGCCAATTCTAAGTCATGTATCGAATAGTTCTTTTCATGTGACTTTAACTGTCTAGAAGCATATGCTATTACTTTACCTTCTTGCATCAAAACACAACCTAAACCATTCAATGACGCATCAATGAAAATCACAAATTCTTTACCTGATTCAGGCTGAATCAGAACTAGTGCTTCGGTCAATAAGGCTTTCAATTGTCAAAATTTTGTTGACATTTATCAGACCATTCAAATTTCACATCCTTCTGTAATAATCGTGTCATCGGTGTAACTGTCATCAAAAACCCTTTTACAAATCTCTGATAATAACCAACTAATCCCGGAAAACTTCTGACTCTAGATATATTTTTCAGTGGTTTTCAGTTAACAATAGTTGAAATTTTATTCGGATCAACTCTAATACCTTCAGCCGATACTATATGTCCCAGAAAACTCACTTCTCGAAGCCAAAATTCACATTTGTCAAATTTAACATAGAGTTATTTTTCTCGCAAAGTTTGCAGAACAATTCTCAGATGTTCGGCATGTTCAGTCTCATCTCAGGAATATACCAGAATATAATCAATAAATACCACAACAAATTTATCGAAATACGGTTTGAAAATTCTATTCATCAAATCCATAAATACCGCAGGTGCATTAATTAAACCAAACGGTATCACAAGGAATTCATAATGTCTGTAGCTAGTTCTGAATGTTGTTTTCGGCACATCAGAATCTTTCACTCGTAACTGATAATAATCAGAACGAAGATCAATCTTTGAAAATACGATGGCACCTTTCAACTGATAATAACCAGAACGAAGACCAATCTTTGAAAATACGATGGAAAGATAATACGATTGCACCTTTCAACTGATAATAACCAGAACGAAGACCAATCTTTGAAAATACGATGGCACCTTTCAACTGATCAAACAAATTATCAATACGAGGCAGTAAATATTTATTCTTGATTGTAACTTTGTTGAGCTGTCGGAAATCAATACATAATCTCAATGATCCGTCTTTTTTCTTAACAAATAGAATTGGTGCACCCCAAAGTGAAAAACTAGGTCGAGCAAAACCTCTATCAGTCAATTCTTGCAACTGTACTTTCAACTCTTTTAAATCTATAGGAGCCATTCTATACGGTGCTATCAATATCGGTGTCGTTCTTGGTACAAGATCTATAGCAAATTCAACCTCTTTGACCGGCGGTAATCCAAGTAATTCTTCTGGAAACACACCAGGATACTCACAAACCACTGGTACTGATTTAAGCTTCGACTCAGACATTTTAGTATCCAACACATAAGCAAGATAAGCATCATAACCTTTTCTCGCATATCTCTGTGCTGACATAACTGTTATCACATTAGACAACCCGTCCAATTTATCTGATTCAATACAGAGCATTTCACCATTCTGACATTTCTATACAATATGCTTCTGTTTACAATTTACCACGGCATCATGCAAAGTTAGCCAATCCATACCCAATATCACATCAAATTCATCAAACAGTAATAGCATCAAATCAGCCGAGAAACAATAACCACGTATCATTAATGGACAATTCTTGTAAATTTTATCAACCATCACATACTGGCCCAAAGGGTTTGATGCTTTAATCACGAATTTAGTGGACTCGACAGGTAAATTTTTACTAGACACTAAATTCGTACAAATATATGAATGAGTTGAACCAGGGTCAATTAATGCAGTTACATCAGTATCAATAAGAGAGAAAGTACCAGTAATAACATCAGGCGCAAAAGCATATTCACATGCACGAATAGCATAAGTCCTAGTTGGTGCTTGTGCTTCAGATCTTATAGTGGAATTACGGGGTGGTTTACCTTTTGTAGCTGTGTTCCTCGGCCTCAAAGTTTGAATAATATCTTTTTCGAGATTCTCCGAACAATCTCTAAGATAGTGGTCAAAGGAACCACATCTAAAACACACTTCACTCTTCATTCGACATTCACCAAAATGTAACTTGTTATAATGTTTTACACTTGGGTTTAGTGTTTTTAACACTTCCCGGACTCGCTACATATATAGCCTAAGATTTAAGACTAGAGCGTCTGGTACTTCTATCTCTACTAGAGTATTTCGCAGAAGTAGTAGAATGGTCATAATATTTCTTTAAATTTTTTGATGCCGACTAGTATGACTTTCCTGTCAATCTCTTGCTTAGATTTCTGGCTTCAATATTAGCTTGTCTTTTAGCTTTACTAAGCTCCTCAACTTTACATGCTCGATCAACTAGTACAACAAATTCTTTCAATTCAAGAATCTCGACTAATAATTTTATGTCTTCATTTAAACTATCTTCAAACCGCTTACACATTGCAATTTCAGTTGGAATACATTCTCTAGCATATTTTCTAAATCAGACAAATTTTCATTCATACTCAGATACTATCATATGACCCTACTTAAGCTCCAAGAATTTTTTACGTTTCTAGTCAAGAAACCTCTAACTGATGTATTTCTTTCAGAACTCAGTTTAGAAAAATTCTCAAGTAACCCTTTCTTTTGGCACAACAGAAATTAATGTGTTCCACCACTGGTAAGCTGAATCTTTTAATAAAGATACTGTACATTTAAGACATTCAGCCGGTGTACAAAATAATTCATCAAGAACCCTGATGGTCTAATCAGAACTCAGCTCATTCAGGATCATCTTCAGCTGTAGCTCGAAATTTTTTTGTGCCGTACTTACGGATTTTATCAACATGAGGCTTACCAGCTTTAATAAGTTCCATGCTTTGAGGTATACCGGGAATCGATTGAAGAACAAAAGGGGGTGGAGGTTGTTACACAACCGGATTTGTTCGTACAAATTCAGTAAACCATTCATTCATCATTTACACAGATACAGGTCTTTTACTACTCGAGGCTGCTCTTTACACAGAGGCTTGAGCATTACTTTTAGCTTCTTCGAAATTAGCTCGGTTGGATGACATTGCTATATGAAAACATGTTTTAAAATGGTTAGGAGATATCACACTATCACAAGTTATATAATGACATGTATAACTAGACTCGTATATGCCCTGCTAGTCCGAGAATCGACTAAACTGTAGCTCTAATACCAATAAATGTAACACCCCTAACTCGAATCCGTCGCCGAAATAGGGTTACAGAGCATTACTGGAATTTACAGATCAAATAACAGACATTTTATATCATTTAGCACTCATATCAGAAACTAATCCAAATCCATCATATTGTCCCTTATATGAGCCCTCGAGGCCCAAAATACATGTTAGAAATAAGTCGAGACTAAATCGGGTACTCAGAAATTTTTCCAGAAAATATAAAAATTTTTCAAATGTGCAGGGGACACACGCCCATGTTTCAGGCCGTGTGGACATTCGAAATAGGGACACACGACCGTATCCCAGCTCGTCCTCAAACTTATGAGCTCTCTGACTTGGGTCACGTGGCTAAGCCACAAGCCCGTGTGAGCATACAGACTTGCATTAATAAGATGCAGGGGTCACAAGGCCAAGCCACACGCCCGTGTGCTAGGCCGTGTGAGCATTTTATTTTGCACTAATTAAAATATACATGAGACACATGACCGTGTCACCTGGCCATGTGTCATATATTGTTGAGACACACGCCCGTGTCTCTGCTCGTGTGGACAAAATAGCCATTTTTCTAGCCACATTTCTCACCCAATTTGTCTTCAACCTACATCAACACTTTTGCACATCATCAAGCTATATAAAACTACTTAAAACAAGCCAAACTCAAGTCTTAAACATAACATATCATCATATATATCCAAGAATCCATACTTACCAAATTAACCAAATACACATATAAGTATATTTATACCTAATATACCATTCCAATCCAACCATCAATATGCTTATGAAATATCCATCATTCAACCATACCAAGCACACATTAAACATGATAATGCCACATATATATACATCAAATTTAAGCCATTCAAATGACTAATCACAATAAAACAATTGTATGCCATCATTGGCCAAATGAACCTATACATGCCATTATAACCAAAATGAATTTACTATATATACCGAAATGGGCCGATGGATAGTGTGATGTAGCTCCGACCAGCTTCCATCCATAACAAACTTCTAAGTTACTATAAAACAGAGGAAATAAGACAGAGTAAGCATTTAATCTAAGTAAGTTCGTATAACATGAAATTTAACTTACCATTTATTTACATTTAAGGTAAGCAAACAAGATATATCCAAAGCAATTTGGCCAATAGCCTAAACACTTATCCTCATCAACTATGTTAGTAATGTATTTCATATGAATATAAAAAAACATGTATGAGCTCATCAATAATCAAATTTCTATATACATATACTTTCTACATCATGTGTCCATATAACATGTACAAATCATATATATGTATTTCAAGTATATACCCGTAATAATTCGTCTCGAATTTATATTTTCTCATATCAGAACTTTGCCCATTGAGCCATTTAAAATATCGTTAAATACACGGGTAGTACACACGAAGTGTACCAATCTATAATATGTCAATTCATATACAGGTATGCCCATACGAGCATGTAATCAAGAAGGTCTTTCGAGCCATGTAACGGGAAGCTCATGTGAGCTGTATAACGGAAAGCTCTTACGAGCCAATTATCGGAAAGCTCATACGAGCCATAAACGGGAAGCTTAAGAGAGCCATTAATCGAAAAGCTCATGAGAGCCAAATATCGGAAAGCTCGTGAGAGCCATGGTGTGTCCGCAACACATGCAGGACCACAACTAATCGGGAACCCTTAATGACATGTCATTTGTATCCATCGATTTTTTAAGGTTCAAACGGGACACGGTACTTGTCGGAACGTGATCAATAATTACACATGGCAATTTATACAAATTTCATACAAAAATATTCAATTTAAAATATATAAATATACAATTTAGTTACACGAACTTACCTTGACAAATATACGTATATTTGTACGCTTCTAATCCGATACTTTTTTGAGCTGTCTATAATTAATACATAATCTCAACGAGCAATCTTTATTTTTAAAAATCAAAACTGGTGCACCCTATGGTGAAAAACTTGGTCGAGCAAAACCTCTATCAGTCAACTCTTGCAACTGTGCTTTCAATTCTTTTAATTCCTTCAGAACCATTCTGTATGGTGGTATAGATATCAGTTTTGTCCCTGAAACAAGATCTATAAAAAAATTCACTTCCCTGACCGATGGTAATCCGGATAATTCCTCTGGAAACACATCAAGATACTCACAAACAACCGGCACTGACTTAATCTTGGACTCGGATACTTTAGTGTCCAACACATAAGCAACATAGGCATCATAGCCTTTTCTGATATATTTCTGTGCTGATATAACTGAGATCACATTAGACAACCTATCCAGTTTAGTAAATTCGACACGGAGTAATTCACCATTATGATATTTTAACACAATATACTTTTGTTTACAATTTACCACTGCATCATGCTGAGTTAGCCAGTCCATTCCTAGAATTACATCAAATTCATCAAATGGAAACAACGACAAATCAGTCGGGAAACAATAACCCCGTACCATTAACGGTAAATTTTTACAAAGTTTATCCACCATCACATACTGGCCCAGAGGGTTTGAAACTTTAATCACGAATTCAGTAGACTCAACAAATGAATTTTTAATAAATGCTAAATTCGTACAAATGTATGAATGTGTTGAACCAGGGTCAATCAAAGTAGTAATATCAGTATCAAGAACATAAAAAGTACCAGTAATAACATCAGGTGCAGAGGCATCATCACATGCACGATTAGCATATGTCCTTGTCGGTACTCGTGCTTTAGATTTGATGGTTGAATCTTTCGTCGCACCTCGACTACCACTGACATTGCCAAGGTGCGGGGTGGTCTACCTCTTGAAGCAGGGTTGCTCGGCCTTGAAGTCTGAACATTATCTTTTTCAGGCCTTTCTAGGAAATCTCTGAGATAGTGGTCAAGAGAACCACATCTAAAGCAGACACTGCTTTTCATACAGCACTCACCGAAATGTAATTTATTATAATGCTTACATCTAGGTTTGAGATTTCTAATACTTCCAACACTTCCAACACTTGCTACTGATCGGGTCAGAGATCTCGAATTAGAGCGTTGAGTACTTCGACCTTTTCGAAAATACCCCACGGATGTGGTAGAACGATCATGATAATTTCTCAATTTCTTTGAAGCTAATGATTGTGACTTTCCCATAAATCTTTTACTCAAAGTTTGAACTTCCATCTCTCTTGCCTTTTTTCTTTTCTTAAATCTTCAGCTTTATGTGCTCGGTCAACCAGTACAACAAATTCATTTAATTTCAGAATCTCAACTAACAACTTGATGTCTTCATTTAGTCCCTCTTCAAACCGTTTGCACATAGCAACTTCAGTCGGGATACACTTTCTGGCATATTTGCTTAATCTGACAAATTTCCGCTCGTACTCAGATACAGTTATATTCGACTGTTTGAGTTCTAAAAATTTCTTCCTCTTCTGATCAAGAAATCTCTGGCTAATATACTTCTTTTTAAATTCTATTTGGAAAAATTCTCATGTGATACTTTCCCTCGGTACAACAGAAGTCAGGGTATTCCAGCACTGGTAGGCTGAGTCTTTTAGCAGAGATACAACACATTTCAAACATTCGTCAGATGTGCAAGACAATTCATCCAGAACTCTGATAGTGTTTTCTAACCAAAATTCGGCCCTTTCTGGATCATCTTCAGTAGTAGCCCTAAATTCTTCTACCCCATATTTACAAATTTTATCTACCGGAGGCTTACCAATTCTAACAGGTTCAATACCTTGTAGCATATCAAGAACCGATTGAGGACTAGGAGGGGGAGGTTGTTGTATAGCAGGATTTGTTCTTAAGAATTCAGTGAACCATTAATTCATCATATACGGGCCTTATACTACTTGAAGCAGCTCTTTGAACTGAAGCTTAAGCATTTCTTTCAGCTTCCTCGGATTTAGCTCTGTTGGACGAAATTACTATATAAAAAACATGTTTAAAATAGTCAAGAGATATCTCACTAACACAAATTATATAATGACATGTATATCTAAACTCGTATTTGCTACGTTAGTCCAAAAATTGGCTAAAATGTAGCTCTGATACCAATAAATGTAACACCTCTAACCCATATCTATTACCGAAATAGGGTTATAGAGATTATCGGAGTTTATAGATCATATACAGTTAACTCATATAATTTACTATTCATATCTGAAATCAAACATAATCAATCATATTGTCCTTTAAATGGGCTCTCAAGGCCCATAATACACATTAGAATCAAGTTGGGACTAAACCAGAATCTCAAAATTTTTTTTACTAAATTTTAAAAATTTGCCTAGGTGCATGGGACACACACCGTGTGGCTCATGCGTCCAAATGACACGCTCGTGCCTCAGGCCATGTGGGCATTCGATGTGAGGCACACAGTCGTGTCCCAGCCCGTGTCTATACCATGTAACTCTTTGACTTGAGTCACACGGGCAAGCTATACGACCGTGTGTTAGGCTGTATGATCAATTTAATTTTCAATAATTAGGTTCAGGGGACACACGGCCAAGACACACGCCTGTGTGCTACACCGTGTGCCACACACGGCTGAGACACACACTCGTGTCTCTACCCGTGTGGACAAAATAATGCCATTTCCAAGCATTATTTCTCACCCAAACTTGTTTTCCACCTACATCAACATTTTAACACATTCACCAATCAATTCAAGACATTTAAACCAAGTCAAAACCAAGTCTTAATCTTGACATTTTACACATACAACCAATGTACCCTTAACTTCCCAGTAGACAGTTTATTATTGTGTCATTCTAAAACTTATACTTACCTAGATACCAAATGCATATATGCATAATCATATACATACTTCAAACATGATAATACCATATATATATCAAAACCTGATCATTACAAGCCATTACAATAGCTATTTACAACCAAAACATGTGTATGTCAACATTTGACCAATTTAACCTATACATGTCATTATATTCTAATTAAAGTTTGCTATTTTTACCAAAAAGAGCTGAAGGATAGTGTGATCTTACTCTGACCCGCTCCAACCTTTTTGAGCTTTCAAGTACTATAAAACAGAGTAAATAAATAGAGTAAGCATTTAATGCTTAGTAAGTTCGTATAATGGAAAATTGACTTTCCATTCATATTCATTTAAAATAAGCATACAAAGTACATCCAAATCAAATTAATCAATAACCTAACACAT
>JABEZY010272723.1:0-12490 GCA_013467495.1 Gossypium gossypioides
TGGTGCTGGCTCAGCATCTGTGTTGACAACTTCCCACAGATCAAAGGCCTGCAGGTAAGTTTTCATCTTGACCAGCCATATGTGGAAGCTTTCACCATTGAAAACTGGTGGGGCTACTGGTGAAAATCCTGAAGAAGCCATTCATATTTCTTGGTTTGCAATAACAGGTCCACTAAGACAAGGGTTCTAGATACCAATTGTTGGTGTTTAAGGGCAGTAGCAAGCTAATTTGCTCGTGCTTAGATAGCAAGCCTCGAGCATTGCAGAAGAAACAAACGCAAAAAGAAACAAAAATAAAGATTACGAGTGGAAAACAGAAAAGAAGAGAGAAAATTTGAATGAAAACAAACTAAATTTTTCATTGACCATTGAAGGAGGCATAATGCCATTTCATATAGGAGTCAACAATTACAAAATAAGCAAGTTACTACCTAATGACATACCTAACACCACTAATCTGCCTAGTAAATTGATAAACTTTCTTGTATGAGATAGTTTGATGAATTATCAGTCAATCACCACCTAATTACATCAAAATGCAGCTACCTACTAAGCTTTTGAGTAACTAAAATACAAAGCACTCATTGAAGTAACTAAATGAAACAAAAACAGTCCCAACTTGCTGCTTGCTGGACGTTCTCTGCATGGCCACCTTGGCTGCTGCATGCAGGCTGAATTCAACAAAATCTTTCCAGACAGATTATTTTGGGAGAGATCTAATGACTCGAGCTTGGTTAAGCTTCCTAGTGCTGAAGGAATGGGGCCAAAGAAGCTGTTGTAGGACAAGTTTAGCTCATAGAGGTACTTGAGGTCTTATACTTCTTTGAATATCCTCCCATGAAAGTTATTATTGGAGAGGTCGAGACAAGTAAGGAGGGTTAAGATTTTCTGGTAAAAAATTTTGAACCCTCTATTCATAATTGTCACCGAATCTTGATAATAATAATTATCTCCAACATAAATTGGCTTAGCTTTGTTGTCATCAATCACCATCATTCCCCTCAAAGATTGGAAAAATTCAACAGATATCTCACCTGAAAAGTTATTGGAAGCAAGATCTAGTATATGTAACATTGGGAAAGCATTTCCATCTTCGAAAATTTTAATGGAACCATAAAATCTATTGGATCTTAGTATAAGAACCTTCAAGAGACGCAATTTCACTAACCAGTAAGGAAATGTGTCATGTATCATAATTTTCCCAAGATCCAAAACTGCAAGGTTTTTACAATTGGCTATAGACCTTGGCAACTTCCCTTCCAAGTTGTTCCCGTTGATTTTGAGTGACTTTAGCTGATGAGTGGCTTGGAAGAATTCAATCGATAGTTGACCAGAAAATTTATTGGAAGCAATGTCTAGTATTTCCAATGCTGGGAAATTATTTTCCAAATGTTTAATTGGATCATAAAACCTATTTTCTCGCAGTAGAAGATCCATCAAGCTAGGCAAGTTTCCCAACCACAAAGGAAATGTATCGTGAAGAGTATTGTTTCCAAGGTTTAAAAAGTAGAGTATTGTGCAATTGGCTAATGACCTTGGCAACTTTCCTTCCAATTTATTGTTGGAAAGATCCAAATACTGTAAATTTTTCTTCCACGCCCAATTTGGTACTGCCCCGCTTATGTTGTTATTTGAAAGGTCAAGATATTGCAAGCTCTCTTGACTCTTCAGAAATGCTGGAAACGTACTTATATTACAATGTCGCAACCACAACGAACTCAGCATTAGAAAGGAGGAATTCACATCATCAAAAGGAAACTGATTTGGAATATCAATCGCATTGGAAGAAAGGTCTAACACTCCAACCGTGGAATCGATTGTTAGAAAGATCTAGGGAAGTCAACTTGTTTTGGCTTTTGATGAATTCTGGAAATGGGTAAACTAAAAAAAATAACCACTTTTGTTTGCCTCAGATTACATTTTAGTCACTTATGTTTGAAATGTTACGTTTTAGTCACTTACGTTATCGTTTTGTTACGAAGTGGTCACTCTACCATTGAACTCCATTACCTCCCTAAAGGTAGTCCTACATGGCAATCCAAATAGGTTTTAAATGCCAACTTGAATGTCTGGTTGTTGGAATGAAAATAGGTTTTTAATTAAATAAATTCAATTTAGATTGTCACGTAGGATATCCAAGTTGGCATTTAAAACCCATTTGGACTGCCACGTAGGACCGCCATTAGGGAGGTAACGAAGTTTAACGATAGAGTGACAACTTCGTAACAAAACGATAACGTAAGTGACTAAAACGTAACATTTCAAACATAAGTGATTAAAATGTAATCTAAGACAAACAAAAGTGACTAATTTTGTAGTTTACCCTTCTGGAAATTCAATAAGGTTGCATGAGCTTAGTTGTAGAGTCTCTAATTAGGGAAAAGTATGGCTTTTGTTGTGGCTTCCAATTAACAAGCTCATGTTGGATAGGTCGAGAAACCGTTGCTGAGTTGGAAAAACATGCCAAACTTTAATCGGTGATCACTAAAGCTGTTATATCCAATAGAGAGGGTTCGCAATGTTGAAAGAGTAAATAAAAATGAAGGTATTGATCCAGAAAGCTGGTTCCTTGACAAATCAAGAGATGCAAGATTTGGAACTCGAGATCTATGAAATGGAGGGATTAAACCATTGAAATTGTTATAACTTAGATCCAATTTCACAAGGTTACCGAGATATGCAATTGATGTTGGAATAGATCTAGAAAAACTAGCATTTTTCAATGACAACACCTCTAAAGTGTTGTTAATTGGAAATTCTGGCAACTGACCCATTAGATGTGAGTTCCATGAAATATCAATTCTTTTCATTTTGGGCAATTAGAAAAATTCTGCTGGAAAATGCCCACTCAAATTACAATTTGCTAAATTAAGAGAAACCAATGGAGAAGAAATTTTCGAGAACTTGGGAGGCAAATAAGAGATTGGATTAAAATCAAGGTTAATGGTTTAAGAGTGATGAACAAAATGGACCGGTCAAACCACAGTCTGACATGCTTAAAACACTAAGCTTAAGAAGTGACAACGATGTGGTTTCACACCATTGACTACTTTGACTTGAAATATTCACTCCATCCAAATACAACTCTCTGAGGGACCTCATGTTCTTCATGAATGTCTTGAAGTTTGGTTTCTCTAGTTTCAAAGCAGGGTAAAATGGATCATAACTTTGATCATTTCTCCAATGGCACTCACGTTGATAAGATCGGTCAAGAGAGACTAACCTTGTTAGGTATGAAATCCCCTCCGAAATTTGCCCATGAAAACATGAGGCCGAGAGGTTGAGATGGGTTAAATTTGGGAGTTTTCCAAACCCATACTGAAACAGAGTGGTATTAAAATTGTATCTAGCAAGATTAAGGCATTGGAGATGATGGAGATTGAAAATGGAGTGAAGGCTGCATGAAAGGTTTTGGTAACTGAGATCAATCCCAATCACAAGACCAAGAGCATGGCATGGAACTCCTTTCCAAAAGCAACAACGGGTGTTGGGATCCCAAAGGTCAAGTTTGGAAGAGAAAGTGAAGTTTGGGGCATAGTAGAGATGATGTTGCAATTGTAGGAGAGTAGACCTCTGGTCAACAAGGCAACGGTTTTGGAGATTAGTATGAGAAGATGGGTGAAGGGAAGTGGAGGAGGAAAAGAGGAAAAACAGTGCAATTAGGATACCAAGATTCTCTATGTTTGGTTTTTAGACAAAAATGAAAGGGTGAACTGTGTGCAGATTCAGATTTTGATATGCACCATATTTATAGATAAAAATGAAACAGTGTTGATTTAAGTGAACCATTTTTGTTCAAGTTTAAGAAAGATGCAAGTATGTTTTCAATATTTTGCCCCACAGTTTACTCGTCAAAAGTAATATTCTTATTAATTGCATCATTAATTAATAACACAAAATTATAAAACAACTATTATATATATAATATATTAAAAAGGAATTAAGAAGGGAGTGAGCTATGAAGCTCAATGTGAGTTCCATCACAAGTAAAACCAGTGCAAACAGTCAAAAGTCATACTAAATAATAACGCATAGAATAATTACAGACATCTAGCAAATTAGAGAACTGGTTTTTCAAATTAACCATCAATAGTATCTCATAATTCACAATATTAATTTCAGAAAGTTAGAATATCAGTTTATTCATCAATTTATACACAAGTGTAAATCCATCATCACAAAAAATCCAGTTTGTATGCACATACTTTATTAATATCATATAGTTTCAGTTTAACAAAAAAGATCTTACCCCTTTGCTACATACCACACAGTGAGTTCCCCAAAACTCATCAAATGTCACACCCCAAAATAAGGCATAGGAGTTTTAGGGGTATTTTAGGAATTTTAGCCTTAGAGTGTTCGAAATTTTGCAACATGATGTACCGGTAATGTTTTCAATATAATTTCATTTATAACTGTGGCTTTGCGGAGGTTCGGATGAACTGTAGGAGACCATATATGCATTTTATTTTATATATGTGGCTTTACAGAGGTTCAGGCGGACTTTACGAAGAATGATATTAATGGTATGTGACTTGTGGAAGTTTGGGAAGACTGAATGGAGAATGATAGTAATGGTATTCGGCTTTACGGAGGTTTGGTTGGCTTGTACGAAGAATGTGTGCACACGGATATGAAAGGCATTTACAAGTAGTATGAAAGCCCTTTATGGGTAGTATGAGACTTTGGAAGTCTAAGGCTTTAAGTCATATATGTGAAATGCAAGTTGAAACAATTCATACCTGGCTTGAACGTTAAAATCAAGTCTGGAGGCTACATTAAATCAACCACAGAAAACAAACCAAGCTTAATTTTTTAAAATTTAACAAACAAAATCATTTATAAACTTAATTCCAACGTAGAAATCCATTTTAAAATTTGAATCCGAAATAAATGCATAAAAGTACAAGTCCTGATGAAAAAGTTAAAAGAAGTAAAGTGATGGTCAAGCTCCTGCCACGCTGACCCGCCTAAGCCTGTGGGTTACCTGAAATCTAAGAAACAAACAAAATAAGTTTACAACTCAATGCGTAACTTACAGCTTACATTACTCATAATTTAATCGATACAATCACTTGTTCATTCATGATTAGTCACATATTCATATCAGATACAAAAATAAAAACAGAAGGTAACAAATATAGTTTCAAATGTTACGAATACGGATGCAATTTCCTACCCCACCGCTACACATCATCTTCGACCATCCCTACACACCATATAGGGTACCGAATACCCATCCATCCTTACACACAACAAAGTGATAGTGCATCACGATTCAAAATGTTTGCAGTCAAGCTGCCAGATCTGGATGCAATTATTTACCAAAATCATATACATGTTCATGGCTTAGCCACTATGTTTGACAGATTATTAAACTGTCACACTTCTTCCATTTTACAGTCCCAACCCAATGCATATACAATTATTTAGAAACCAATCATGTTCATAACAATACATATATTGTATAAAATACGTACAGGTAACAAATTATTCAATATCAGAACAATAGATGATTAGATATCAAGTTATATAAATCATAATTCATATTATACGAACCCTACGAAAGGCTTAATTTTGATTAGAACGTCATGCACAACCCTAGGGAAAAAATAAAGTTTTTTGGCCCACGCGGCCTGGGTATTTGGCCTGTGTGGTTCACACGGCCTATCACACATCCATGTGGCCCTCTTAAATACTTACACGACTATGTGGCTCAAAATAGTGAGTTCCACGGTCTGACACATAGCCTGACACATGCTCACGTGACCCCAAACCCCAAACCATCACTCACACGGCCTGGGCACACATCCGTGTCCCTAGCCTGTGTGACCCTAATCCCAAATAGTGAGCTACATGGCCTGGACACACGCCCGTGTCCCTAGCCCGTGTGCCTCTAATTCTAAAACAGTGAGTTACACAGTCCACCACATGACTTGGCACATGGCGTGTGGTTTACACGACCTAACACACAACTGTGTGGCGTCAACATCCATGTTTTTCGACATTTAAAAATCGTAAAAATTTGGGTTTTCGTTATGCACCTGAAGTAGTTTCGAAGTAGAAACAATGCAGAAGACTCCCGAGGCCTAAAACAAGCATCCAATAACCAAGTAAACAACTTATTCGACAAAAAATCATACAATTTAGCACAAAACTAACTATGTCAAAATTTTCGATGTAAAGCCTTCAAACGAAACCGACACTTACTGTCGAATCAATAACGATTACTCAAATTAGCGTGTTGAGAATCACTACTGTTGATATCTGTGCCTAAAAATGAAAGCCAAACAATCGATTAATAAAGAATTACTTACTCAATCACATTTTAATTGACGCAATGAACAACGTAAACCCTCAGTTAAACTCGTTAGCAAAATTATCAAGGCAAATCTATAGTAAAGAAAAAGAAATAAGAAATAAGAAAAAGGAAAATAAAAAGGAAATGCTAATTAGACTTTTTTAACTAAAACCAATAACTAAAATCCTGACTGTTAGCAAAAATATTTCTTAACGCATACGTCGAGACTCAAACATAAGACCAGAGCAAATATAAAAGCTTAACCATTGAACCAACAAGCTCATTCTTAACATAGATTTACACAAAATAAAACTTAAATTGATAGTTCAAGGATAATGATTAAATCAAATTGGAATAGCAAAAATTTTCAAAAACAAAACTTGAACCCCTGACCTCACACCTAAATAGAACATTTAACCATAGAAATAAAGACTTAATTAGTGACAGAATTTATTGACAATCACTCAAATTTTAAAGCATTACACAAGTCTACGGCCATGGCATGATCCAAGGAGGTTCCACTTGTATGGGAGATATGTTCGCTTATGTGAACATGATCTAGAGATGTTTTGCTTGTATGGAAAATATGTTTCGCTTATACAAACATGATCTAGGGAGGTTCGCCAGATTCACCTATATGGCATAATCCAGTGAAGGTCTGTGGGGTGGTGGCATATATGACCCTGCATCTTCTGTGAATTAGTGTATATGTCTGTATATAAGTCTTCGCAAAGGATGGATCTGCTTTAAAATTTGCCAAGAATGAGCCTGCATATCTGTAGTCTATTTATATGAGTGTAACGGAAGGTAGAAGATATTTGTATATGAGAATCATGTGAAAAATATGACCGCCAAATTTGTCTTCTTGATCGATATGAGTAATTTCTTAATTAATCCATAAAATGTATCTGTCCAAGACTCCATACGGAATGTATTATCAAGGAATCCACAAAGAATAACTCTCAATGGGGTAATTACACAGGAGTCCGCAAGGACAACTGTGGAAGAAAGAATCCACGGGTATTATCAGCCAAAAATGCCTAATGTCTATACATTTGTATTCTTGATTATACCTCTATAGAATCTCATAAACGGAAGCTTTATATGGGTAAGACTATGAATAGTCTGAATGTGTAATATCTTGGTTTTGGATCATCTGTATTAGATCCAATACAGTCAGACAAGCTAGATCATTCTCAAGGAAGTACCAGTTGATTTTAAACTGTGTAATGTCAAGACTACGTCAGCCAGATTGGCGAAATGTTCTTGTGCAAGCCAAGTCATATATGGATTATGAATCTTTAAGTTCCAGCTTAATAGCATTATGCTGATGTCAGGTATGGACCACTCACTAAGTTCATTTGAACTTACCAGTCTTTTAAATTTGTTGATTTGATTCTCACTTTCTTTTTTTTTAAACATAATTTACACTTTTTTTATTTAATAGAAATTCACGATATGAATTCTATAATAAGTTTACAACAATTATCTATCTATAACAACATGTTGTTATAGGTGTATAATAGCCACATTTTTATAATAGACAATCTAGACAGAAGAAGAATTATTTAGTTCTGTGGTAGAATAAAGAAAAAAAAGTGATGTTTGGGAGAGAATAATTGTTAATAATTTAACAAATAAATTTACAAAAACGAGAATTTAATAATTGAAAATTTTTAAGCATAATCTCGAATCTAATTACTTATTTAAATTTACTTTTGGGATTACAATATATACAATTTAGATTTACAATTGATTTTTTTATATTTTGAAAAAAGACATTTGAGATCCTTTATTTTTTTTTTGAAATAAAGCTGATATTCATTAAAACGGATGAGTGGCTCAAGAAAAAGTCTGACAAAAGGTACAGAAACATCAAATCAACAACAAAACAAAACCAAAAAGCAGAAATAGGAGATAGACCTTCAAAAGACGGATAAAAACAAATCAGCCACAAAACCAAAACCATAGCCAAGAAAACCCAAAAGAATACCAGCAGAAAACTTCCGAAAAAACTAACATCTTGTAAAACTCCAAAAGTCAGAAGGAGGAGAACTTTGAAAATCAACCAAGGAGATTCTAATAACCTTCTTGAAGCTTCAAAGCCCACAACAATTTCAGCGACGATGAAACCACTCATATCGATCCGACTCCACCGCCTCAATAACAGAAAAGGGTGCCTCTTCAACCCAGAAGGATGGAAATTACCGATTCCGGCCATCTATCGCCAACTCATGGGCCGCCTTATTTGCCTCTTTGGGAACAAAAAGGTAAGTAACCTCTTCAAAAGATCCAGCTAAAAAATGAATGTGTTGAGAAATAAGACTGATGACAGATCTATCAATTATGTTTGAGTTTAATTTCTTGATAACTGTAAGAGAATCTCCTTCCAGGAAAACCTTTCTGAAACCCATATCCAAAGCGAAGTAAAGAGCCCTCTCATATGCTCTCACCTCAGCCACAAAAGCATCTGCTACATCCAACAATGGGTAAGTGCATGCACCCATAATCAGACCTTCTGAATCCCTAGCTAACACTGCTGAGATAGAGAAATTAGTGTTACTTGCAAAAGAGGCGTCAAAATTTAACTTGATAACCCCAGACTTAGGAGGTCTCCACAAAACGTTCCTTTTAATAACAGGGGAAAGACCTTTTGTTTTACAGAAACTTGAATCTTGGACATAACTCTGTATAAAGCCCACAATTTCATGTAAATCAAATTTTAGGCCTTCGTTAACCAGCTTATTTCGCTTATATCAAAGGGCCCACAAAGAGATAGTAATGAGTTTCTTAGAGTTCATATCCACTGCAAGAAAGGTACTTACAAAATTTGTTTTTCCATCCGAGATATTAATGCTGAAGTCCAGAGAGAGTTGCAGATGATACCAGAGCTGCCGCAGGACACTGCAGTGCCATAATAAATGGTGTGAATCCTCCGGTGCCGCCTTACACAAGGGGCAGGCAGAATCAACATGCAGTCTCCTTTGAACCAGATTCAAAAAATGAGGCACATAGTCCTTAATGATGCGCCAAAGATGAATTTTTATCTTAGCAGGGATCTGAAGATCCCAAATCGATGTAAACTTTTTTTTGTAATTCTCAAATGTATGGCAATTTTTATCTGTTTATTGAATTACATTTGTAAGTAAAGATCTGTACCCACTCTTCACTGAGTATTCTCCGGATGCATCATGCCGCCAAACGAGCGTATTTGAAGTCCCACGCCTAGCAAGGGGGATGTTGAGGATACATAGAGCTTGCTCATCATCAAACAGTCTATAAATCACCTCCTTGTTCCAGGTACCAGAATCTCCATTTAAGAACTGATCCACAGTGGACCAGTTAATATTCATAGACTGAACTAACAAACAACCATTTCCGGGACCCGATATCCAGGGATCATTCCAAATATGGATCATTCCAAATATTCACCTTCGCCCCATTGCCTATCCGCCACAGAAGACTTATCATCAAACATATCCCTGGCGCTATAGATGCTCCTCTAGGTAAAAGAAGGGTAAGACCCCACTTTAGTAGAAAATATATCAGATGATGGAAAATAACGAGCTTTAAAAACTTTCGAAAGGAGGTAATCAGGCTGAGTAAAAATTCTCCAAACTTACTTGGCTAAAAGGGCTTTGTTAAACAAACAAAGGTCACGGAAACCCATCCCACCATAAGCCTTCGGTAAACAAAGCGCATTCCACTTGCTCTAGTGGATTCCTTTAGATGTCTTATTATTAGCCCACCAAAATTTATTCAAGATTCCTTTAAGCTGATGACAAAAGGTTTTAGGTAACGCAAAATATTGCATAATATAAATCGGAAGAGCTTGAAGAACTGCCTTAATAAACACTTCTTTCCCGCCCATCGAAAGATACCTAAAACTCCACCTTGCAATACGCTTTCGAAAATGATCCACAAAATTTGAAAAGGCCCATCTCTTCTTCCTCCCAACCATCATTGGCAGACCCAAATACTTTTCAGGGTTCATTGCCTTTCTAACACCCATAATATCAATGATCGAAGAATGGACCACCTCCCAACATTCGCACCAAAATAGATTAGTGACTTTCCCAAGTTAATTTTTTGCCCTAAAGCCAATTCATATTCCTTTAAGATATTACGGATAGAATAAGCACCCTCATCTGATGCGTCACCAAAAATGATGCAATCTTCAGCAAACAATAAATGAGTTATCGAGAAATTCCTTCTGCCAATCGGAGCTCCCTTTAGCTCATTTTTAATCTTAGCCTCCCTCAACAAACAAGAAAGCCCTTTAGCACAAAGGAGAAAAAGATAGGGACTAAAAGGATCCCCCAGCCTTAAGCCTCTAGACGGAGCAAAACTCTCACTAATATCATCGTTTATGCCCACCGTATAAGTGACCGAGCAGACACAACGCATGATGAGAACCATCCAATCTTGATGGAAGCCTAACCTAGACAACATTCCAGCTAAAAAATCTCATTCCACCCGATCATAAGCTTTGCTAAGATCAAGCTTAAGTGCGAAGTTCCCGTGTTTACCCTTCTTCTTCATCTTTAGAGAGTGAATAACCTTATAGGCGATAAGAGTATTATTCGAAATTTGCCTGCCAGGAATAAATGCACATTGATCTTCATCAATACAAAAGCCTAGAAAAGGGCTCATATGATCAATAATAACTTTAGCAATGATCTTATAGAGAACATTACATAAGCTAATAGGGCAGAACTGCGAAAGATTTTTAGGCTTATCAATTTTGGGAATAAGAACCACATGTGTTTTATTAATCTCGCCCATTTCAAGTCTGCCGTTTAAAACCTCCAAACAAAAATTGGAAACCTCATCACCAACAAATGCCAGTACCACTGAAAAAATAGTGCTAGAAAACCATCAGTTCCTGGGGCCTTCAATGGTGCCATTGACTTGACTGCTAGCCAAATATCATCTTTTGTGAACAGTTGAAGGAGTTTTTCATTCATGCTTATAGGAATCCTTTTTTCAACAAGACCAAGAACCGTATCATCTCTTCCCAAGTCAGAAACTGTAAAAAGGTCTCCAAAATATTTCACAGCAAGCCACATCATTTCCTCTGTACCCGTAACCCGCTGACCAGATTCATCTTCCAATCCAAGAATCCGATTGTGATTGTGATGAGCCACAGCCACTTTATGGAAAAAATTAGAGTTCCTATCGCCATTTTGTAACCAATTTAGTCGGGCACGCTGAGCCCAAAAAACCTCCTCTTTGTCCGCTTCAAAATTCAAGCCAAGCTGCACCTCCAAAATTTTCCCTAGAATTTCATCAGTTGGATCTTGTTCCAACAATACAGAAAGCTTTTTTTTTTTAACTTAAATGATGACCCTTTTGTTCATGAAAACGTGAACGACTCCAATTTTGGAAATATTGACCCAAATGCGTTAACTTAGTCGGTAGACTACCATGATGACCAATCCATCCCCGTTGAACTGCTTCTTCAAAATAATCATCCAAGCACCATTTGAGATCTTTTTTAGATTTAGATTTTTAAGGTTTTCAAAAATTTTCCTATATAAAGGAAAACAATTCTCAAATGTACTAAATCGAGGAATTCCTAAATAAAAATACTAGTGTGTTTTAAAAACGTGTCTTTCTAAATATCTTATGTTCTCTTTCTAATCAACATAGGTCAATCTTTAAAAGAAAATCTCCCGTGAGTTTAATTGTATGCTCTGTGCTTGCCATACAATGGATCTTGCACAACAGAAATTAAACTTAGACTAGGGGTACTAATTGATATTGGATTTAAAGAAGTACTCGGAATTAATGGTTTGACAACTAAAAGGCAGTGCCTGTTTTGTGGCCAAAGAGGAGAAAGGCCCTATGTTTGGCATAGCATACTTGTTGTTAAATCCATTAATTTCAGATATCCCGGCCTTGAATCTCGTAGTGTTTATTTTACTTGTTCATGTGTTCAATAAATAAGTCTAATAACAATAAAAATTTAATGAGAAAAAAATAAAATAATACATTAAAATGATCTCACCAAATTTTCGAATCCGTTCCCTTGATCTATTATCAAAATTGTTCTTTTACTACCCTTGAATTCGAGGGAAAATAAAAAAAAAATCGGCTAAAATAAGTAAAACAACTTTTAGGAGGTCAAATATAGGATACAATATCAAATATAAAATTTTAAATAAATAAAATACCCTTAAAACATAA
>JABEZY010272724.1:0-10858 GCA_013467495.1 Gossypium gossypioides
AATATAATTAATATATGAATTGATTCATACAAAATATTAATTGTAAATATTTGACCAAATTTATTAATATAAATAATTATATTATTTAATTTTGGTCAAATTATAAAAGACATAAAAATTAATATTCTTTTGGAAAGAAAATAATTCCTTTTTCTAACTTTTCATTTGTCTTCTCTATTAATAATGGAATAATCCTATATTCTTTTAGAAAGAATATAACTTTTTTTTCTAACTTTCCATTTGCCTTTTCTATTAATGAGGGAATAATCTTGGTTTTCCTTTTTAATATATGATATCAAAGAGGATAAAAGGATGATAATCCTGTAATGTGTTAAGGTTACCAACTTAGTAATTTAAAAGGTCTAGCAACCGTTTTTAATTCCATCTGAAAAGTTTAAGAGAAAGTGGTTGTTTGTTTTCGACAGGGTGGACTACGTAGAGGCCGGGACGTTTTCGTTCTGGCTTGGAATCGACATTGAATCTGCACAATTAGTAAAATATATAATTTGTTGTGACTAAAGTCTAGAGTGTGAATACTGTAGTAAAATATATATGTAGATGAGGCAGTATCGACAATTATACGGGTCTAGTTGTAATATAGTTACAACGGAGTAGGTGAGTACTCCGAGGATCGCTCCCAAAGGAGGCTAGTGCTAGATCAATTTTAACCTAAACACTGAAAGATCTAATAAGTACTCTAAATCAGTTATAGTACGAAGGTAAAAATAAGAGGAGTTTTTCAGATTTCTAAAATAATAAAATATAAAAACATAAAGAAATAAAAATCCAAAGATTGAAAAGTAGAATTAATCAAATCTGATTATGGGTGATTATCTTTCTTCAGTAATCCCCATCAACTGTTGCTTTGGGTTCCTCGTCAATCAACTAGTTCCTATCCCAGTAGGATCTTCCGATCTTCCACTTAAATAACGAGTCAGCAAGCACTACTTATCTTCTGACCTTACAATCCAGATCGATTTGGGGTGAAGGTGTTCACAAATAGGCCATACCAATTTTAAGTTAATTCCCACCTTGATGACTTCCTAAGGTTGTCAGGATTAGGGTTTTAAGTTTTTACTTTCCCAAATAGCTGATCCATTGAGTAATCCTACAAAATAGTTAATGAATCATACCTCCACTCGCTAATCTCCCGTAGAATGATTAGTTCCTCATGGTTTTCATAAACAATATAAAAGTGATATAAAGATAGACCATGCGAAACGAATCAAAAGTATATAGTTTAAGGAAAATACTTCTTTATATTAAGAACAAACGTAAATCCATAGAGTTTGATCATCTCCACAAATCAAATCTCTTGAGATAAAACAAAGAACAAGCTTAAAGTAAATCTAAAACCTAAGAAAAAGGAAACATTAAACTAAATTTAAAAGAAAAATTCTAAACTAAGAAATTGGTGTCCATAACATTTGAAAAATGAGTCTATTTATAGATTTAAGTTTGATTATACGGACCAAAACGCCCCCTCTCTCATGTTTAATTCCCGTCCAGAGTCGATATCGTGACACACCAGGACTCGTGTCACGACAAAGAAGTCAGTATACTCCTCTTGATATATAATCAAGGTATGTCGCGACACTCTAATTTTGTGTCGGGTGTCACGACATTAATGACAGTTTCATGATTTCTTAATTCTGCTCCATATGTTGCGACATTAATTATTCCATGTTGCGACATAGTGATTAGTATCAGTTAAGTATGCCTTCTATTGGTCTCCTGCACACTTACAAAGGTCATTAGCTCACCCTTAGGCCTCATTCAGCCCCTAAGGTCAATAAAAGACTCAATTTGCACATTTTAGTAACTTTAAGAAAACTTGTAAAAACATAATTGAAACCTAATGAAAATGCTTGCTTGAAATCTCCTAAAGTGAAAAAATTAGTTTAATCTGCTACACAAAATTACGGCAGATCAATGATCTCATAAACTACAATTCCTTATATTATAATACATACTTCTAGAGTTCAAAAAAGTTCTTAAATAACAATATCATGATAAAAGTTGCAAATTGTTATACAAACTAATTATAGAGCAGATCTACACACCACCCCTAAAAGGTCATGCATGATACATAATTAAACAAATGACTCACTATCAATAGATTTTTGGAGTAGTCCCTTTAAGAAAATCTCTTTCTTCAGTCAGCACACTAGAAAAGGAAAGGATAACGAGTAAGTTTAAACAAACTTAGTGAGTTCCATAAAGAAAACACAACTAATATACAATGATACTACTAACAAACAAGATTTAATACCATAAGGATACCCAACATTTCAAAGAGGTTCATACACAATAATCATAGTACACACAATGGCATTCATAGAATACAGACAGACTTGATACGGTAACTTAACACGGCACATGGGTGGTTATTATCCTCCAACTTAACTATAACTTTTACATAACCTATCCTTATGTCAGTCTCGTACCTAAAATTCAGAGTCAGAGTCATATTGATCAGTTGTACTCATATGCACACACCCGTTAACTACTCATATAATTTCTATTCAATCGAGCGTGTTTTCTTGTGATTTGCCAATCTGATTTGCAATAAAGTTGCCCTACCAGATACATCAAAAACATATCCCCCTTCATCATCTTCACATCTCGTAAATCACATATCATAATGACATATTGATGGCACTGACTTGTGCAATAAGGAGGGTGTTTACCATCAAAACATAAACATACCATACACATACTAATAATGCTGGTTGGAAACCATAAAATCAAACACCACATATACATTTTTTAGAAGGAATACTTGTGTTACACAGTTCATACAATAATAGAATTTACAGCACATGGAAGGAAGAAGGAACTCACTAAAAAATCTAGTACAATAATTTAGTCAATCGATCCTTTTCCCTTGTTGTTGGGACATTCGTTAGCTTCTTGAACTAAAATGGAGACAAATACATCTATCAGATCATAAAAATACAAAAATTTTGGCATACATGCATGAATCAGTAGCATGTAACCCAAAATTAGGAAGTTTCCTTCCTCAAGAACAAATTTAAAGCCTATGCATGCATTATTGTAAACACATAATTTCCTTCGATAACTACCTAAAGGTTTACCAGAAATTACCAGTAATCTGGTGATAACAATGGTATTAGCTAAATGCTGGAACCTGATAACTCTTGAAGAGAGTTATATTTCATACCTTTAGACCTAGCTAATTGCTTGTACTTGGGTATATTTAGTGACATTTTAGGGCATTTCATTAGTGCTTTTATCAATTGCATTAGGAGCTTGGACTGTGTTTACAGGTTAGATACTTTTAATTGCGTGTGGAAGGATTGTGTTTGGTGGTTTGGTAGGTGCAAAATGTGGAGAAAGAAATAAAGGACTAAAGGTTTGCCGGGGAAAAAGGTTTGATAGTTTGCCACCTTGTACCAGAAAAATCTACCTGTACTAGTCTCAGCTCAACTTTACTTGTACAAGAAAAATCTATCTATAAAATAGGAGAGGATATTATGGGCTATTGTCACATCCCATTTTTCTTAATTAATTTAATTTAGTAAAGAGGGTGAATCTACTAGCTCTTATTGCTTAAAATTTTTCGCGCATTATTGAAAACAAGGAAGTGTTGTGGCTTAATGGTAGGAAGCTCCTTAGCTATCTTTGAGGTCTCTAGTTCGAACCCCTTTGTGCACATATTTTTAATTTAATATTTGCACATTTTTAGCATGTGCTAGCTATCCCTGCCATCCACCTATTTTATCATATAGGGAGGATTCCCTTTCTCCATCAACAAGTCAAACTTGCCCTTTTAAATTTAAACATATCCCCCTTTTCCCTCATTGTTTCACTCCCTAGCCAAAAGCTCTTCTCTTGCCATAAGCTTGTGGTGGATTGAACCTAGTCATGGTTGACAAAGCTACACCACCCCTTGTACAGTCCATCACCCCCAGTTACATCTTAGTCTCTTTTTTTTTTAAAATTTTTTTCCTTTCATTTTTCTCTCTTTTTGGCCACCACAACCACCACCCTTTTCTTTTCATCACCGTGAGCTTATTTTCACCACCACCTTACCACCATCCACAACTAACATTCTCTCACATTTCCTTTTGGTTTCCCCTTCCCACTTCCACCATGCGCCACCGTGTCCACCACCACAACCACCATGGGTTACCTTCTCCACCAATTTTTTTCTTTCTTTTTCTCCTCTCTTTCAATTAAAAGTGACTCAACCCTCCTCCCTATTAATATTTTGCACCACTATCAGACAACCACATTCCCCATAGTCAGACCACCACCAAGCTGCCTCTATCACCACCGTTAGACCACCGTTAGCATCGGTGACCGATTTCTTCCTTTTTATTTTCTCTTTCTTTTGTCGATTACCCTAGTGACTAAAACACCTATTTTATTTTATTTTATTCAATTATTTTAGATTATTCGACCATCGATTTTGTGACATGGTCGATAAAAGATTTTATTATTATTATTTTGAAAATCATTAGTACTAATACGATCTTGTGTTGTCATGAAGAACCGCATATCAATCCTTCTAGAAATCAATAGTAAAACATCACGAGAGTGACGAATCTGAGCATTCGAATTGAGGGTAAGTGTTGGTGAGATTTTCACATTAGATAACGTATTAAAAGCCAATTTATTTGAATAAACCATGACTAAAATGGGTTAATCATGTGTTTAGATTTACGATCACGGCTAAACCTAAACGAAACTTCAACAATGGAGCAAATAGTTTAGATCTACATTAAGGTGTGGGATTTAACTCTCATTTTAAGTGAATTTTAATATTACTATTTAATTAAAATGTTGTTTAATTAATTAATGTGTGAGTACCTTAAGTACTCGTGTGGATTTGAAAGCCTCAATCGAAGAGGAAACCAAGTAAGTGACCTAAACTACTAAGTGTTGTTAAAATCCATGATTTGCGATATGTGATGTATGAAATGTTGATCTCAACTCTATGTAATGTGATTTATGGCTAGATTGATTTGTGATGATCTAAACATGTGATATATGTGTATGTGTATGTTAAGATCCATGTTTTAATATAAATATGTTTATTAAAGCATGCTAAAGTGAAAACTATGTGATATGTGAAAATGTGAGCATGATACATGCATATGTGTAAGAAATGAGAAATATGAGTTATGAGCATGAATATGTGAAAAATGTGAAATGTGAAAATATGTGTTTAAATGGCCATATCACATGCATGGGGTGGGATTTTGGAAGGAAGCTATGTGGTAGCTTAACTACAATTATGTGGCTATTATTGGCAATTATGTGGTGGTTTATCCACGATGTGCTATGTAAGCGTTCATCAGTATCTATTTGGCTGCTTGTCCACAAACTGGTGTTATTGGATGGATGAGTTATGAGGAACTTAATATTGGTGTGTAGCAAAGATGGGTAGGAAATCTTATAGTCGTACATTATTCATAAGCATGCCATGTTTGATTCAATAATGAGATAATATGTGAATTTTGTGAAAAATGTCTTGTGCTATTTTGATGTGTTATGTTTTAAAATAAGTGTTTGTTTTAATCTCACACTGAGCCTTTTAAAACTCACCCATGGTATTCATGTGTCTCTAGTAATCCTCATACTTAAGGCTCAAATTTGGATATTCAGAGGGGTTCTCGGAATAATATGTTTTCGTGATTATGGATTTTTTTATATGGTTTAGTGTTTTATGGACTTTTTAACTTATTTTGGACTTTAACTATGGACTTTAAATTGGGGTATTTAAATGGTTTTGAGACTTTAATTTTTTTTATTATGAACTATTGTATGGGACATTATTTTGATATAATAAGGTATTATGCATGAATTGTTTTTACAAGATCCCTAAATGATCAAAGAAAGGCTTTAGTGATTACTAGTCACTGCAAATATGAGTTTTAAAAACTAAATTACATTTCAAATAAATTTTTAACAATAAAGAAACACATGACTCTATAACAAAAAGTACAAGATGCTTTACAAAATAAAATGTTCTCAAAGACATGTGAATTTTCTTTTAAACTCATTTTGGCCATCTTCAAGGCCCATGTAATCGCTACATGTGATTTTGTTATAAAGAAATCTGAGACCTCCCAAAGTTGATTCGAGGTAAGTGTTTTTTAGATGTGAAACTGTAGACCTTGAAACTATAGGAATGTGAAAATTATGGATAGTGAAACTATAGGAATCTATAGGATGCTTTTAGATTGAGACAACTTTAGATAATGAAAAAAATAATGAATAAGTGGAATTCATATAAAAGTGATAAAATGAAAATTTGATAAAATATTCAAGTGATAACGCTAAAACTTATCTCTTTTAATAGAATAAAACTTTAAAAATGAGTACTCGCAGTGTTAGAACTAGAGGAATGAGAGCTCGTGAAGCATCGGGTCAAGGAACTCAAATTGACTTATCCATATATCAGGTGCGAACCCCTAAGCCTGTTGCAGAGAATATGGAGGGAGCACCTACTGTTGATGAGAGTCAACATGAGCCTGTGAATGAGGCTACATCGCAGGCCATGTTGTGAGTTTTGGAATGAGTGGCGAGTGCCCAAACTAGTGCTAATAGCCGTGGCACGATTACTTAGAGGCCTTGCACAAAAGATTAAGGGGACTATGCCATTACTGCATGATGAAGGCTATCGCTTGTGGCAAGCTATTGTGAGAGGCACCTAAGATGATCGCTTAACGTGGGATTACTTTTTGGAAGCATTCCAGAAGAAATATGTGGGAGTGAGATATGTTGAGCCCAGGAGGCTTGAGTTCATTGAGTTGAGGCAAGGTAATATGTCCGTGGCTGACTACGAGGCGAAGTTTTGAAGGCTTAGTTGCTATGCTCCAGGAATGGTAACTGACAGGAAAGATAAGTGTGCTCGATTTGAATTTGGGCATAGATCTGATTTGATAATGCAAGTGCCTCCACTCCAGGAGAGGGTCTTCGAAGCTTTGGTAGAGAAGACCAAAATCTGTGAGGAGGTTAAGCGCATTTAAAGCGAATGGAAAAAACAAGTGAAAGCTCCAGCTAAGAGAGATTTTGGTCCTAGTGGACAGACTCAACATCTAGTTAAGCGACCAAGAGAAGATCGACCTTTCTAGAACTTTGTTGCAGTAAAGGATAGGATCCAGGATTGTTCCACCTATGTCAACAGACATCCGGGTGAGTGTTGGAGAGGCAGAAGTGCATGCCTAAAATGTGGGTCACTGAACCATAAGATTCGAGAGTGTCCTCACCTGAATGAGTAGATGCAAGTACAAGGTTAGAATCATGCACCAAATATAACACCCTTAACCCATATCTATCGCCAGAACTGGGTTACAGAGCATTACTAGAGTTTTCAAATCATACAAACACATATTTATAAACATTTCATATCATATCAATAAACATATTAAAACCAAGTCAAAACATATATATTGTCCCTTATACGAGCCCTCGAGGCCCTAAATATGCGTTAGACACAAGTCAGGACTAAATTAGAAACTCAAATTTTTTTCAGAAAATAATAAAAATTTTCAACATTGTAGGGGTCACACGGCCGTATGGCCAGGCTGTGTGGGCATTCAAAGTAGGGACACACTATTGTGTCCTAGCCCGTGTTCGTGTCCATGTAACTCTCTAACTTAGGTCACACGGCCTAGCCACACGCCCGTGTGCCAAGCTGTGTGCTAAGCTGTGTAATAGCCTGACTTGCAGCCCTTTGAAAGTTACAGGGGACACATGCCAGTGTCTCTACCCGTGTGGGCTAAAATATACCATTTTACAAGCCATTTTTCTCACCCATCTTAGCATGTACCTACACCCAAAATTGCACATATGCACAAGCCATAACAAGGAACCAAAATCATGCATAATCAATTCATATACATAGGGTATAATATCATACAACTAATATGCCCATAGGCACCTCAAATGGTAGCATTAAAAACATATATAAACATGTACACAATTTGACCAAATAAATCAACAATCTTCCAAGCAATTTGCATCAATACATACCATTAAATATCCTTATCAAAGCACAATCAATTTAGTACTAAAATGCCATTCTATAACTAGCATCAATTAACCATACAAATCATACAAATTAAGGTACCAATTCACCACATATACAACATTTCACAAGACAAAAATACAATGTGCATATTTAGGCTTTCATTCCACCTTCCAACATTCAAACAAAACAAGCCAAACATCAACCATATTAAGGCTACTCATATACATGCCAAACTATGGCATTATACCAACAATATGTCAAAACTTAAACCAAGTCAGATGGCCATTTCTAGCAACCAAAACACATGGCCAACATTAGCTAAAATACCTATACATTCCATTATAACCAAAATTAAACATCTTAAAGTATCGAAAGAGCCGATGGATAGTGTGATATAGCTCTGACAAGCTTCTTGTAACAACCTGTTTTTAGTGAAATCAGAATAGTGGTTTTGAGGCCACAAATCTGATGTTGAAAAACTTATTTTATTATTATTTTATTGCCTACAACATGATAGTAGTACCGTATAAAAATTTCGTGAAGAAATTTTACCGTTTACATGCTCAATTTGATAAAAAGGACTAAATAGCGTAAAGTGCAAAAGTTGAGTTCTAGTAGCTAAAGGTATTAAATAGCTATAGAACCTTAAAGTATGAGTCCTTATTTGATAATTAGACCATATTTTTTGATAGTGGAATATGATGGCTTGGTATTTTTGAAATTAGTAACATTTTACAAGGTTATTAAGGTACAATAATAATTAACGACAAAACTAATGAAATAAAACAAAACAATCATCTTTTATTATTCATCTTCAACCGAATGTTAGGGTTGGGAAGCCATTTTTGGAGCTTTTATTTTGGCAACTTCTCCTTACTTGATTGGTGTGCATTTTTGTTCCGTTTTTAATGATTTCTACGTTTTCAGGATAGTTGTAGCATGATCTAGGTAGCCCGGGGACTAATTTGTGAAACTATTAAACTATTAGAGTTTTACCATAAATGAATATGCATGAGTATTTTTGAGTTATGGGAGAAAATGATTAGTTTTTGCTAGATAAACAACTTTTGTGAAGAGATTTTTGATGAAATTGTCAAATAGGGATTAAATTGAAAACTAAAAATTTTACAAGGAGAAATTGTGAAATAAATGAAATATAAGGCTTGCTAGGGACCTAGTTGATATTTTTTCCATAGTGGGTTGTGGTGGAATTTCATGAATTTCAATTTTTATGAGCTAGAGACTAAATAGTAAAGAAATTAAAGTATAGGGGAAAATGATAATTTTTCCAAAATATGATTTTTGGGTTAAATTGAATGAAATATATATTAAATTGAGTTGAATTTATCCGTGTAACACCCTAAACTTGGCCTGGACGTTATGGTCTAATCTGGCGATGTCACATGGTAGTGTGTTAGAAAATTGTAGCTTTGTTTATAACATTTTCCGTTTCGAATTCCTCAATATCTATTATTAATTCTAAAATTGTGATTCTTATTTAGTCGTTAGGTTTTCAAAACATTATGCGTTGTAGAAGCTTTTTAAAACAGTTTGTGTCCTTGTGGGTATTTTGCTAAAACACATGCATTTCTTTTAAAACCCGAATTTGTCTTACTTCTAGCAGATATAAAACATAAAACAATATAATTCAAAAAATTAAGCAAAAATCCGTAGAAGCCTTTATTACAGTAAATACCCCAAATAAAACTTAAAAAAAACTTAATTAAGTACGAAACAATGTAAAAAGGGGTCGTGTAGCCACCGTAGAGTCCTCCGCTGCTCCGATCCGCCTAAGTCTAGGGGTCACCTGTACAAATAAAATAGAAGAGTGAGTTTACGAAAACTCAGTGTGTAATCCCCCTATAAGCAAGCAGACAAAAACCAATCATAGTCTGGGCCTAAGCCCACTTCAGTAACAGTTTCAATTTCAATTAGGACCTTAGCCCATTACAATACAGTAGCAGTCATGCGTTTGGGCCTTGGCCCATTACAGTATCCATGTTTAGTACAATAATAGATATGCAATATCAAATCCTACCCAACCAGCCTCTACACTCCAACTCCGTCCAACCCTACACTTCATGTGGGGATATAATCAACCCACCCATCCCTACACTCCAAAAAGTACCGAATGCGGCACTACACAGTGATTTGCAGTTGAACTGCCAGTAAATTAGGCTCGAGGCCTTTCAGTGCACTTCCTCCGAACAATATAAACCCCCACCCCAATGCAATACGATATACATATACGACATGTTAAAACATAATATCATGCATAAAGTCGTGGCATACAATATCAAACCAGTGGGACATCATCATGCTTATTAACATGCATAATCATATCCGTCATAAAGTCATTTCAGTCAATTAAGGGTCTAGGTAATCTTACAGACCCTACGATAGGTTCATAGTCATCTCGGGCGACCCGTGCAACCTTAACATCAAAACAGTAAAAAATGGGCCCACATGCCCATATTGTCGACCTGTGTGGGCCTACACAACACGGCCCAAAATGGCCTTGGTCGTGTGGAGCACATGGCCTAGCCCAAATATCCCATACGCACGAGTGGTTTACTCGTGTAGGCCCACATGGCCCAATTCGGCCTGGCCCATGAATCGCACATGGCCAGCCTTGTCGATCACACGCCCGTGTTCGGTCACACGGCCTACCACACGGGCGGTCGCATGCCCATGTGACTTCGACACTCACCTATTTTGGCTTTTTGCTGAATTCCATTTCCGAAGTTGTGTTTACACTCCTGACACGATTTTTGGTACGTAACACTCCTGAGATAAACACACCTAAAACAAATGGCAATTCCATGCCCAACATTAGTCACACTTAGAACTAAT
>JABEZY010272728.1:0-10685 GCA_013467495.1 Gossypium gossypioides
CTTAGTTTTAACAACAGATTTAAGTAAAAAGGTGATAAATTACATAGGAAAAATCTTATATATTTTTCTATTTACAAAATGTTAGGTACTTTTAATTGTGTGTGGAATGGTTGTGTTTGGTGGTTTGGTAGGTGTAGGATGTGGAGAAAGAAATAAAGGAATGAAGGTTTGTTGGGGCAAAAGATTTGACAGTTTGCCACCTTGTGTGTCGTGGCAATTTCAAGAAGATGATCGAGTCAATATTCAATGCATACTGGTCTCAGCCCAACTCTACTTGTACTAGGAAAATCTACCTAAAAAAAGGAGAAGATATTGTGGGCTGTTGGAGTTACCCTAGGAAGAAATGCTTATAAAAAAAGCCAAAAGGGGAAGCCATAAGTGTGGAGATCTGGAGGCAATAATGGAAAGAGAAAGTTAAAGGCAGTCCTTCTCAGACATCACAGGACATTGTGCTGCTGGATTGTAGATTGGTTTGGCGACATCCATCTTTCTAAGTTCTTCCATTATTTCTTATTTCGTTCTCCCATAAATTGATTTGATCTAAACGATGTTGGATGTTATTTTGAACTTTAACTTTAATCGCCAACCCATGAATTAAATCATAGGGTTTGGATTACATGATGAAACTTTTATTTTCTTTAATGGTTGAAGCATATATTTTATCTCATCTACTATTTCATTCAATTACTTTTATTTCCTAACTGTATGCGTACATTCTCTAGACATAGATTAGTGTGCAGCATGCCCATAAACTGAATCTAATTCTGAAAAGGTTAGATTAGTTGGATTAAAATTGAATTACACAAGTGGGTGTTCAACCAAATACCTACAATAGGCTCTAGACATAGAGCAACATTTGTATAGAATAAAGACAAAACAGTTTTGGGTGCCATGTTAAGGCCTATAGACACAGGTCAGGTAACTTGAGATCTTGCTCTCGAAAGAAGTAGGTCACTTTAGGTCTCTTTTGAGCAGTAGGTTAAGTACGATTTTGTTGAGACATTATTGAAAGTAAGGGCAGATTCTTAGTAATCCCAACCTTCCAATCAACATCGTAGACCTTCTATCATTTGTCATAGTATCATTGCCATAGCATTCGTAGATCTTCTATCCTTTGTTGTAGTATCATTGCCATAGCATTCTTAGTTATTTTTTTTCTCTTGCATTTTATTCACGTAATTATTCTCGTAATTACCATTGTATTTTTACTTTTGCTTTGCCTTAACATGTTCCAATATTAATCAGTATACATTTTGCACTTATCCTTATTATTTTAATTTACCACTGCGTACTTAACTCAGTTTTGCCATAATATTAATCATTATCATAACTTGACCATTTCTATAACTAATCCGGTCCTTGGGGAGACAATCTCACTTATGACTTTATTACTTGATTCGACGTGCATACTTGTACAATTCACATATCATATTTACAGGCGACAAGTTTTTGGCACCGTTGTTCGGGATCGACAATTTTGTGTAATTTGGTTTGGTTATTTTACTTAATTATGTTACTTTTATTTAACTTAGTTACAGTTAATTTCTACAAGTTTGTCATCATTGCATGAGAAGAGGAATTCCTACTAACAAAGAATATCCTTTTGACTTAGAGATTAAAAGAACTTTATGAAGAAGGCAGAAAGAACTGCGAAAAATGGCTAAGAACGAGAATGATCTTGGCCTCAATGATAATTTGAATGGTCAAGATGCTAATCCTCTTGTTCGTAGGGTAATACCTAGTTTGAATGATCAGGGTGTTAATCTTCATGTTCGTGGGGTGATAGATGACCGAGATAGATCAATCCAAGAGCATGTTGTGCCAATTTTGGATGACTTGAATCCAGTGATAGTCAAACCATAGATAGAGGTATAGCAGTTTGAGCTGAAACCATTAACATTTCAGATGTTGCAAACAGCAGGAGAGTTTGGAGGACTGTCCACTGAAGATCTAATACTGCATTTAAGACTTTTTTTAGAGGTTTGTGACTCATTTAGGCAACAGGGTGTTCCTGAAGACGCTCTGTGGCTTAAACTGTTGCTATATTCTTTAAAAGATCATGCGAGAGCAAGGTTAAATACTTTGCTGTTAGGAATAGTGGCATCATGGAATGATCTTTCTCAGAGGGTTTTTGCTATGGTATAATACCCCAAAAATGAATGCCAAGCTTAGAAATGACATCACATCTTTTTGGAAATTAGAGGATGAAACACTATATGAAGCTTGGGAACAATTTAAAGACTTAATTTGGAAATGTCCGATGTATGAATTTCAACACTGGACTTAGATGGAGATATTCTATAATGGGCTGAATGCACATACAAGGATGGTAGTTGATGCTTCTACCAATGGTACTTTGTTGGATAAATCTTAAAACGAAACATATGAGATTTTGGAAAAGATTGCCAACAATGATTATCAATATTCTACCACAAAAGTTTGGGCGGGCAAGAAAGTTGTTGGTACTATGAAGCTTAACACGATCACTTCGTTGACAGCCTAGGTATCTTCTTTAGGTAATATGATTAAAATAATGAAAAGGTCTACCGTAGTCCAGGAGATAAAATTAGTCAAACTATCCTATGTTTATTGTGGTGAAGATCATGTGTTTGATGAATGCCCATCAAATCCAGCATCCGTGTGCTACATGGGTAATTTCAACTGGAACAATAACCCCTATTCCAATACATATAATCCTTGATGGAAGAAACATCCAAACTTTAGTTGGAATAATCAAGGTATGAGGAATTTTAACAATACAACAAGACAAAATTCCATCAATGCACTGCCTAGTTATACTCAACTTATTCCGAGGCAAAATGTCTAGCAAGGTCAGTTATCGATTTCATCATCAACATCTATTGAAGCCTTACTAAAGGAATATATAGTTCATAATGATGCTGTAATTCAAAGTCAGGTTGCGTCTCTCCGAGCTCTTGAGAATCAAGTTGGGCAAATAGTGAATACTTTAAATTCAAGACCACAGGGAGCATTGCCAAGTGATACTGAGAATTCAAGATCAGAAGGGAAGGAGCAGTGCAAAGCCATCATTCTTAGAAGCGGAACTCACCTTGATGACGTTGCTTAAAATGCCACAGCAGAAGAGGATAACTCGAATAATAACTAGGTAAAGATCCCAGAGTCATCTGAAAAACATACTGAACCTAAAAAGGGTAAGCAGCCAAATGTTGTGGTAGAATCAGAACATGTTGTCAATAAGAATGCCATGGAAAAACAAGATCAGAAACCTGAAGGATGAACACCTTTACCTTTCCCTCATCGGTTTCATAATTCCAAGTAGGATATTCAGTTCAAAAGATTTTTGGTGGTTTTGAAGCAACTCCATATGAACATACAGCTAGTAGAAGCTTTGGAGAAAATACCCAATTATGTAAAATTTACGAAAGATATATTGTCAAAGAAGCACAAATTGGGAGATTTTGAGACTGTCGCTCTCACTAAAGGGTGTACAACAATGTTGAAAAATAAATTTCCTTTGAAGTTGAAAGACCTAGGAGTTTCACTATCCCATATTCATTTGGAAATCATTATGTTGGCAAGGCATTATGTGATCTAGGAGTGAGTATAAATCTAATGCCTATGTCTATTTTTAGGAAGCTAGGAATTGGAAAAGCAAGACCTACTACGGTTAAGTTGCAAGTGGCTGACTGATCCTACGTGCATCCGGAAGGTAAAATTGAAGATGTGCTGGTAAGAGTAGATAAATTTATCTTGCCTACGGATTTTCTTATTTTAGAATGTGAAGCTAACCAAGATGTGTTAATTATTCTTGGAAGACCTTTTCTTGCTATTGATAGGACTTTAATTGATGTATATAAAGTTGGGCTGACCATGAGGGTAAATCATCAGCAAGTTACCTTCAATGTGTTTAATGCTTTGAAATATGTCGATGCTAATGATGAATGCCACGCTATTAGGTTGATAGAAACAACAATGGAGGAATTCATCAGATATTTCCACAACAATTTTGACAGTGGCGAAGATTCACTTAAGCAGAGTGATATAGTAAGGTTTGAGGAATTCGGTGAATTTATGAAAGCCAAGCAATAGTAGATAGACCAGGGAAGAGGTTTGAACCCTTGGATTTATCAAATCGACCTTTCAATCCTCCTGAACCTTCTATAAAGGAACCTTCTGCACTGGAGTTAAAACCTTTGCCGCAGCATTTGAAGTATGCATATTTGGGCGAAAATAGTATTTTGCCAATAGTAATTTCTACGGAGCTGACACCCTGCCTTCTGCATGCATAAGATTTTTTTAGAGGATTGTCCTAGCAATTCTATTGAATAGCAGGGAAAATTAAATCCGATCATGAAAGAAGTTTTCAAAAAAGAGATTATTAAGTGGCTTGATGATGACATCATTTACCCAATTTCAAACAGCTCATGGGTGAGTCCTGTGCAAGGTGTATCCAACAAAGGAGGTGTCACTGTGGTAAGTAATGACAACAATGAGCTCATACTAACTCGCATTGTCACGTGATAGGGAGTATGTATGGATTACCACAAGCTTTACAAGGCAACTAGGAATGACCATTTTCCCCTACCATTCATTGATTAGATGTTGGATAGATTAGTTGGGAAAGCTTTCTACTAGTTTTTGGATGGTTATTCAAATATAATCAGATTGTCATAGCCCTCAATGATGAAGAGAAGACAACTTTCACATGTCCATATGGTACTTTTGCATTACAAATGTCATTCGGGTTATGTAATGCCCCTGTAACTTTTCAATGTTGCATGGTGGCCATATTCTCTGACATGGTGGAAAAAAATTTTGAAGTCTTCATGGACGATTTTTCTTTGTGGAATGATTTTGAATATTGGTTGAAAAATTTGGAATTGGTTTTGTGCCACTATGAAGAAACGAATCTTGTTTTAAATTGGGAGAAATGTCGCTTCATGGTTCGTGAAGGAATTATCATGGGGCATAGGATATCATAGAGAGGAATTGAAGTGGACAAAGCAAAAATGAAAGTGATAGAAAAATTTCCACCTCCCACCAGTGTCAAGGGTATTAGAAGTTTCTTAGGTTATGTGGGTTTTTATAGAAGATTCATTAAGGATTTTTCGAGGATATCTAAACCCTTGTGCACTTTGTTGAAGAAAAATAGACCTTTCAATTTTGATGAACAGTGTTTGGTAGCCTTTGAAGAGTTAAAGAAAAAAACTTATAGCAACACCAATTGTAGTAGCTCTGGAATAGACATTGCATTTTGAACTCATGTGTGACTCCAGCGATGATGTTGTGGGAGCCATGTTAGGGAAAAGGAAAGATAAAATACTGCGGGCAATACACTATGCTAGCATAACTTTATCAAAAGCGTGGCTTAACTACACCACCACAAAAAAAAAAGTTATTGGTTGTGGTGTTCGCGTTCGATAGGTTTCGTTCTTATCTAGTTGGTATAAAGATCATAGTCTACACAAATCATCCTGCAATTAAGTATCTAATGACCAAGAAAGATGTTAAGCCGAGGTTGATTAGGTGGATATTGTTGCTAAAAGAGTTTGAATTGGAAATTGGAGATCGAAAAGGGATTGAGAATCAAGTGGTTGATCACTTGTCGAGGTTAGAATTTGGAAGTGAAGGTGATCATGATACACTTATTAAAGAAGAATTTCCAGACGAACAACTGTTAGTTGCCATGACATTACCTTGGTATGCTGACATAGTAAACCATTTAGTGAGTGGTGTGTTGCCACCTGATCTTAACAGTTAAAGAAGATAGAAATTTCTTTATGATGCCAAGCACTATTATTGGGATGAACTTTTCTTGTTTAAACATTGTGCTGATCAAATAATTAGGAAATGTGTTCCTGATAACAAAATACATAGCATTCTACAACATTGTCATTCAACTCCGTACGAAGGACATTTTGGAGGGATGAGAACTGCTGCCAAAGTACTTCAGTCAGGATTTTATTGGCTAAGTCTATTCAAGGATGCTTATGAATTCTATCAGTCATATGACTATTGTCAGAGAACTGGAAATCTATCTAGAAGACCGTCAGTGGGCAAGTTGTACATACTGTTAGCAGTGGAATATGCCTCTAAGTGGGTTGAGGCTGTTGCCCTTCCTACTAATGATGCAAGGTCAGTAATGAAGTTTGTATACAAGATTTGGTACACCTAGAGCAATTATTAGTGATGAGGAGTCTCATTTTGATTGCAAGCTGGTAGCTAATGCTTTTTAGCGATATGGGGTGAAAAATAAAAATGCCACAACATATCACCCCCAAACAATTGGACAAGCTAAATTTTTTTTAGAAAAAGTGGTGAATCCTACTCGTGAGGATTGGTCTACTAGATTGGATGAAACATTGTCGGTGTATCGCACCATATACAAACTTCCATTACGGATGTCACCTTTTAAGCTTGTCTATGGCAAGCCATGTCACCTTCCTATTGAACTTGAGAACAAAGCATTTTGTGCTATTAAGAAGCTGAACATGGATTGGGTCACTGTTGGCCATAAAAGGTTGTTAGAATTGAATGAAATAAAGGAGTTCCAAGCACAAGAATATGAGAATGCTAAGCTGTACAAGAAAAAGACCAAGCATTGGCACGATAAAATAATCATATCGCGATAAATTAAACCAGGACAACAGGTGTTGTTATTTAACTCTAGGCTCAAATTGTTTCCTGGTAAATTAAAATCTCACTGGTCAGGTCCTTTTGAAGTAGCCCAAGTGTATCCTCATGGAGTTGTTAATATCAAAGATTTGAAAATAAGGGTCACATTTAAAGTTAATGGGCAACTCTTAAAACACTATTGGGGTGCCCATGTGGATCAAAACAAGCACTCCATTGATCTCCAAGATGTTTAAGCTAACAATTTCTTTTATCTATATTTTCTTTAATTGTTTTACTTTAATTTTATTTTTAATACTTATTTAATATTTTTTCTATTTATGTTCTTATTTTTGAATAGTTTTTTTAAGAGACAAAATAAAGAATGTGAATTGAGCAGTTGTGATATTAAGTGGAGTTTGCCGTAGCATTGCAACAAACTGAGAAATGAGTAACGTAAGGATTACTAGGGATATAAGTATAAAGGGAGAGATTTGTTCTTTTGTTAGCTAGGCCAATTTTTGTTACTTGGCAAGCCCATGGAAAAGCAATTAAACTTTTTATTTATGGATTACGGCACTTCATATTTTCCCCCCAAAATCCTCTTCATTTTCTTCTTTCCTCCTTCATGTCACACAACTTCCGTAGCATGTTTCACTTTTGTTGAACTGTTATCACTATCTCCCTTATTATTCTCTCATCAACTGCTCACGTCTCCTAAGTTTCCCTTTAAGTTTTCATTTTTATTACTTTTTCTCTTCAATCTCTCATAATTTTTCTTCCACTATATTCTCCAAGATTTATTCTAGATTTCTCCAATGGCTCGCTTCAAAACTGCCTCCAAAACTGTTGAATCATCAAGGACTAGTGCTACTCAGCCAAAGACGTTCTTTAAATACGCCACAGCCATGAGATACAATAGCAACATCCATAGTAGAAAAACATGGCTGAAATATTTTTTGTTATACCCTGAGTATGTTTTAGGAAAATTTGTTTGAGAATTTTATGCCCATGTCAACTCTCCAGATTCCCCTTTATCTACGTAAGAGGTATTTCCATTCCTTTTGATAAAGACCATATTAATGCACAGTTTGGTCTTATAGGTATCCAAGACGAGCACACCCCGTTTGCTAAAAGTATCACTGCTAGGGGTTTAAACCAGGTATTGGAGGATTTATGTATTGAAGGAGCACGATGGACTATTTCCAGTCAAGAGTGTTATACTGTAGAAGGATTTGTTGAAGCCTATTGGGAAAATATGGTATCATTTTTTATGGAGCCGACTTAAACCATCTATGCACAATACAACTGTTTCAAAAGAAAGAATGCTTTTGTTGCACTCCATTATAAAAGGGAGAACGATTAATGTTAGGAGGATCATTTTTCAAGAAGTACATCAGTGTGCTGAGAAAAATATGAGTAGTTTAAACTTTCCCTCACTTATTACTGATCTATGTCGAACCGCCCGAGTCCCTCTCAATGTAGAGGAGGATATGACCCCTAACAAGGGTGGACCAACCAAGACTATCTTTGCTAAGTTCCAAGGCACTAATGCTGCCAAGGCAACTCAGCAGAGTCATGCCACCACTTTCTCTACTGCACATACTCCCACAATAGCACCTTCAATTTCTTGTACCTCCATTAACCAGCAAATAGTGCACCCCTTGAAGCAGTTAGAGCAGATGATGTCCTTTTTGGAAACCTAGCAGTTTCACCTGGCTGAGGAGATGGCACAAGCCTAGCAGTAGCAAGCTGAATATTAAGCTTATGTGAGGAGTACGGATTTGGCTCTAAAGAAATCCCTACAAAAGAATTTTACAAAGCCAATGCCAGAATTTCCTATCTTCCCAGCCACCTTACTCCCATTTACAGATGTTGCTAAAGAGCCCACTCAAGTTGCTGATGAAGCACCCACTCAACCTGCTGCCAAGGCGCTGACTCAAAATGTTCTGGAAAAGCCCGAAAAGACAACATCCGTAAATGCTAAGGAGAAAAGGATGATATTGCCACACTTCCACCACCAAAGGGAAAGACCCTATTCCACCTTCGCCATTAGCTCCTGTATCTGGACAAGACTATGACATTGATTGTCTGATCAATGAACTCACGAAAATTGACAAGGAGGGGGGGAGAATTCAGCCCCCAAAAGAGGAAGTGGCAGTACAAATTCAGTGCCCAAAAATCCACTTGTCGAGCAGAATGAAGTATCTACATACTACTCCAAGCCAACTAAGTTTTTCTTTCTCTCATGCATATTGCATTTCATTTCTTTTGCTATGGAATTTGCTGTAAATATTGCTATTTTGGTTTGTTCTCTTATATATCAGATCATGCATTGAGGACAATACATCCCTTAGGTTTGGAAGTGTGTTGTGCATTTAGGTTGCATGTTATATTTAGTATGTATGATTATTTTAGTTTAGTTGAATCTGTTTTGCCATGGCAATGTAGCCATCATGTACTATTTATACAAGTATGATTAGAGCAAGAGTGACTTGAGTTTAAGAAACAAATGAATTGAGTAAACTAGGAAATATTTGCTATGGCAGAACATTCATGATATTTAGGAAATTTTGTTTTTAGGGAGAAATTTTCTGCACTACCTTTGTTGAGCGAACCTTTCAAACTTGAACACATTTTAAAGAAAGAAGATTGCTAAGAACTAATGAATACATTATTCTTTGAATAGACTGGAAGTACAAGATGGTTATGCGTTCTGGCAAAAGTTTTGCATTCATGCATATTTTACTTGAGGACAAGCAATAACTCAGGTTTGAGGGTGTGAAAACTCTTGAAAAGATTTATATTTCATGCCTTTAAACTTAGCTAATTGCTTGTACTTGGGTGCATTTAGTTGTATTTTAGGACATTTCATTAGTATTTTTATCATTGCAATAGGAGCTTGAAATGTGTTTAAATGTTAGGTACTTTTAATTGCGTGTGGAAGGGTTGTGTTTGGTGGTTTAGCAAGTGCAGGATGTGGAGAAAGAAATAAATGAATGAAGGTTTGTTGGGGCAAAAGGTTGGACAATTCGCCACCTTGTGTGATGTGGCAATTTCAGGAAGATGACCGAGTCAACATTAAGCACATACTAGTCTCAGCCCAACTCTATTTGTACCAAAAACATCTTCCGAAAAAAGAAGAGAAGATATCATGGGCTGTTGGAGTTACCCTAGAAAGAAATGCTTATAAAAAGCCGAAGGAAGAAGCCCTAAGTGTAGAGATTCGAAGGCAACAATAGAGGGTAGTGGATGAGTAGAGATAGGAAAAAGAAGCTGAAGGCAGTCCCTCTCAGCCACCACAAGACACTATGTTGCTGGATTGTAGATTGGTTTAGTGATAGCCATCTTCCTAAATTATTCCATTATTTCTTATTATGTTCTCCCGTAAATTGATTTGATCGAAACGATGTTGGATGTTATTTTGAACTTTAATTTTAATCGCCAACCCATGAATTAAATCTCATAGGGTTGGGATTACATGATGAAACTTTTATTTTCTTTAATGGTTGAAGCATATATTTTATCTCATCTACTATTTCATTCAATTTCTTTATTTCCTAACTGTATGCGTACATTCTCTAGACATAGATGAGTGTGCAGTATGCCCATAAACTGAAGCTAATTTTGAAATGGTTGGATTAGTTAGACTGAAATTGAATGATACAAGTGGGTATTCGATCGAACACTTGTAACAGACTCTAAACATAAAGCAGCATTTTTATAGAATGAAGACAAAAACATTGCAGGGTGTCGTGTTAAGGCCTATAGACACAGGCCAGGTAAATTTAGATCTTGGTCTCGAAAGAAGTAGGTCACTTTAGGTCTCCTCTGAGCAGTAGGTTAAGTACGATTTTGTTGAAGCATTATTGAAAGTAAGGGCAGATTCTTTGTAATCTCAACCTTCCAATCAACATCATAGACCTATCATTTTCCGTAGTCAATTTTCCATAGCATTAGTAGCTATTTATTTATTCGCTCGCATTTTATTCACGTAATTATTCTTGTAATTGACATTGTACTTTTACTCTTGCTTTGCCTTAACATTTTCCAATATTAGTCAGTATACATTTTGCACTTATCCTTATTAT
>JABEZY010272737.1:0-26771 GCA_013467495.1 Gossypium gossypioides
CGGTAATGTAATAGGCGCGTAATCGGGGCGTAATGGATTACCTATTACACTGAACCAAACACGCTGTTAGGGTTTTGATCTATTTCGTAAAACTATTTGAAGGAGTTTTTATGTCTCTATTTTATAGAAACAAACTTGTGCAAGAAGTTTATTTCGTGAAAACTGTTCAAGTTCTCCAATACAATTTTGACATATGTAAAAAAAAGGTAAGCATGTAATGTTTAAATTTACGAGTGTAATCACCAAATTTTGAATTCGCCCAATTCTTGGTATGCGCTTGGCGCGATCAGTTGGGTTACAATTATATATATTGAAATTCTCCGAAGTTAAAAATTTTGAGGGTGAAATTTTGTTGAGGGGAGGAGACTTGTAACACCCCAGATCTGGCGAGTTTAAGGTTTTGGCGTATAGTAGTAAAATAGTCTGTTTGGTGAAGTGTAATCCACCTAATTTCTTATTGTGGCATATATGTGTGGGCATTTAGTAACCATCAAATATGTAAGTAAGGATTTTGTTTCATGCTATTCTACTATATTAAGGAGAAGTTTGTGTAAAGCGATAAGGGTTGACTATGGTATGAGTTGGTGCCAAAGGTGTAATACGCCTTATTTGTCTGAAGTATTGTACTAGTTAGATCATAAGTAGTTTGGTTAAAAATCAACTAGGAAGCCTAGCATTGTGAATGTAGGGTACTTATTTATTCTTTTCTCAGGAACTGTAGACCATTAAGAAGGTAAATTCTAAAATGTGTGACAGTTGTTAAGTTCCACTAGTAAGTGGGCCATATTTATATGTGTGAGGAGGGTTCTGAGGGAAGTTTTTTTCTTCTTCTTTAAAAAATACTACTCTTTGATTTTTTTCTTTTAAAAAAATATAAATGTGTCTCTTTTTCATTTAGCTGGAAGCTTCGTTCTAAGTGTAATCAGTGGTTATTCCATCTTCGAGTTAGTGTTTTAGCTCTATATGTTAAGTTTTGAAAGTATAAGACTGTAAGAGTTGTATGAACAGTAAAGCTTTAAGTACAAGTTTTGCATGAGGTTATCAGCGATTGAGTTGATAAGTAAATTGTATGTATAAGGGTTGCAATAGTAAATTTATGTTTCTAAGAAGTTGTTGCTATTGGTTCGAAAGGGATGTCTAAGTAGGTGAGAATCAGGTGAGTCTTTATCCTAACTCTTTTATATGCACTGTTGAAATAGGAAATATATTTATATACCTATATAAATGGAGTGGGGATGAAGTTTACAGAAACTAGTATGGTATGATATGATGAAGATGAGAGATGTGTTGGAATAAAATGTATAAAGTTCAATTAAAGGAATGATGTTTTTTTTATAAGTAGGCAGGTAAGGTCTGGTATATGAGATGTACGAGCCAGTTAAGAGGTGATAATCTAGGTAAGTGAATGCTGAGTTGAAGCTTTATTCTGAAGCCTCTGGTAGGGTAGTTTTAATGTTAACCAGACTAGCATATCATAGTATGAAAATGAGTGTAAGACCATGGAGTAGAGGCCTGTAACAGCTCGTTTTTAGTGGTGTCAGAAATAGTGGTTTCAGGACTTCACGTAGCATGTATTGAGTCTAGAAATACATGCCACTTTATAAGCCATGATAGTGTGATGAGTCCTGATCTATTTGGCTTGTTTTCTTATAGATTAAAGATGTCATTTGAATCCAATCGAGCAGATTCTGACATAATACAGAGTTATGTTCTAGCTAGCGATCGAGGGGTTGCTCATAATGCATCTGAGTTTCGAGGGCATGCGGAAGAGGCTAATAGTGCCTTTTTTTTGTATAATGAATGATATGTTTAACGCATATATGAGAGCCAATCCCGTTGCTTAACAACCTCTACCCTCTCGTCCTCAAAGTCCTATATGACTGAATATTCACAGGATTTCTATTGATAAATTCCAAAAAATGTGTAGCCAAGGAGTTTCATGGTAAGGTGGTTGATGATCTGACCAGAGCCAAGTACTGGTTAGAACACACACAGAAAGTTCTGGATGAAATGTTGTGTCCTGTTGATGATTATCTGGGATGTGTCGTATCATTGTTAAACAAATAGGCTTTTTATTGATGGTCGACTCTGATTACAGTTGTACCTAAAGAACGAGCTAACTGGGAATTCTCTAAAGCCAACTTTCAAAAAAAATACGTTAGCAAATGATACTTTGATAAGAATAAAAAAGAATTCCTCGAATTGAAATAGGGAAATTGATAAGTTGTGAAATGCGAGCGCGAGTTTATTCAACTTAGTAAATATGCTTGTGAAATTGTATCTATCGAGGAAGAAATGTTTATCTGGTTTTAAGATGGATTAAGTGATGAGATCAAACTGCTAGTTGGTGTGATGGAAATTCAAGAATTCATAGTTTTTCCTGATCGAGCTCAGAAAATGGAAAAGTTATACAACCACAAGAAACAAAATTAAATGAAAGCTCGTGACTTCAGTTAACGTAACTCACGCAAAACATTTTGTGCTTGCCCATAGAAGAAATGGAATAATTGAGTGGCTGTTTTCAGAGCCATCAGGGTTTTTGGCAGAGATCGAATGAAATAGAATAGTATGAGGTCATCGACGCCTTCAGTAGCCAATGCGGGTAGTGTTCAAAATTTAAATAGACCAGAGTGCAACCATCGTGTTTGAAATCATTCTAGAGTGTGCAGATTGAAAGACGAGTCCTATTTTATTCGTGGATATTCCAATCACTTTAAGAAAGATTGCCTAAATCGATCTGAATTGAATTGAGATCAAAATGCAAATCCTATTTTTATTTCTACTAAAGGCAGACGACCAAGAAATAGTGGCACTGTTGGAGTCAGTAGAAGCGGGACCAAAGAAACGATAGTTCGATCTAAAGCTCGAGCTCCTTCCAGAGCTTATGCAATCTATGCACACGAGGAGGCCTCAGCTCCTAATGTTATTGCTGGTACCTTTCTATCTTTGATATTACTATGTATGCATTAATTGACCCTGGGTCGACACATTTATATATATGTACCATCTTAGTAACAGAAAAGAGTTTTCCGGTTGAGTCAACTGAATATTTTGTTAAAGTAACGAACCCTTTAGGCCAAAGTGTCATAGTCGATCTGGGTTGCAAACAGTGTCCACTAAAAATTCAAGGTTATGACTTTCATGTTGATTTGATGTTACATTTTGGGCATGGATTAGCTGACTGTACACAATGCTGTAGTGAATTGCAGATAGAAACGAATTGATTTGAGATGTTAGAATGGTGAAGTACTTTCTGTTGAATCTGTTAAGTCTGATTATGTTTCAATTATGATTTCAGCAATATCTGCACAGAAATTGATTAAAAAAGGCTGTAATGCATTTTAGCTTATATCCTAGATTCTAGAGTATCAGGAATGAAAGTTGATCAAGTATAGATAGTTTGCAATTTTACAAGTGTTTTTTTGAGGAATTGTTAAGTTTACCGCTAGAGCGAGAAGTCGAGCTTTTTATGTAATTAGTGTCAAGGACTGCTCCAATTTTGATTACTTTTTACAATAATCCATAGTCGTTTGACCGAAATTCATACATTATCTGTGTGCAGGGTCTTAATTTGTAACCCAAATTTTGTTTCTACATCATGGTTGAATTGAATTAATGTAGAAAAAGCCCCACTTTTTTGTTGTAAAAAACATACCTAGTTTAAATGAGAAAAATCATCCACAACCACCATCACATAATGAAGGCCAGTGTAGCTTGGTGTTCTTGTCGGCACCAAAAGATCTGAATGAACTAATTGCAATGCTGCTGATGCTCTATTCATTGAACTTGAGAAAAGAAGATGATGAGATTTTTTATACTAGTAGCCTGGACAAATCTCATGATGATGATCTTTAAAAACAGGAATACCATCAAGAACTTGGTTTGTGGAAATCTTTTGCAGCAATTGAAAACCCACATGACCCAAGTGAGCATGCCAAAGCGTTGAGCTTGCAGTGTAACCAACCTTTCTAGCATATTCATCACTTCTAGATAAAACATATAAAAATTCTTTTCTTTTTCCAGAAAACAAAACATCAGCAGCAATGTACTTCATATTTAAGAGAATACGAACATCATTAGGACAAAAAAGAACGTACCTTCTTAAATTTTTTATTTGAGAGATAAAAGAAAGATTTTTCTTTAATCTAGGAACATGATAAACATCCTTCAGAAGAACACTTTGTCATTCAAATCTCCTTCTTTCGTCACAGGATGTAATGAATTATCAACTTTGACAATAACCTTCTCACAATGCAGACGAAAATTTGATAAATGAGCATCATTTCCAGTTGTATAATGAGAACAACCAGAATCAACAATCCATTCCTTGTTGTAGTTAATAAAAGTATTAACTTTTGTAGACACATCATCCTGATGCACAACAAAAGACACATTTGTTGGCTGATTAAGAACCTCAACTGAATAGAGATTGTGTAACAACCCTAACGCAGTCGAGTAGGTTTGACCCGAATCTAGCGAGCTACATTAGCCATTGAAGTGACTCTCCATTAACTCTTATCCTAGCCTCCAACACAGCATGAAGATGTGACATATAAAGTGCTAATTTGTAACACAATGGTGGAGTACAATCAAACATAGGTTATAGATCATGCGAGCTTAAAAACAAAGTAGTAGAGGTTAGGTTCACATGTCATCAAAGTAGTAAAACTTAGTGATTTGCATGAAATAAATAAATAGAGTAATTTCGCACACTCAAATAAAACTAAAAGTACTTAGAATTAATTATCCCACAACACCATAGGTTCGCAACAATCATATGAGTTTGCAATTTAACATAAAGCTTGAGTTCACACCAAAAACACGGGTTCGTAAAATAATAGTATTTTCCATGCTCCCTAAGTTTGCACCTACAACACTAGGTTCGCATGCAATACATGCTTCCCAAACAAAAAAAGTCATTCTCACAAGGGTTCACATACTTGTTTAGGGTTTGCTAAATTGTAAGATATTCACACTAAATGTTTCGCATGCATGAAGAAATAAAGAAACATCAAATTTTATTCATTTTGAAAGAAATTAATAATAATGGTTTAGTTATGGGGTTTGCAGAATAAATATAAACTTTAACTTCAATGAAATTGTTTCAATAAAATAATTAAATTATAATAAGTCTAAACCCACAAAAAAACCCCCATCTCTTATTTCCCAGGTTCGCCAATATCCATTTAGGGATGAGCCTCACCAAGCTATCTACATCGTCACTACCATCCGCGACCAACTTACCTGTAAAGTAAGAGAGGAGTGGGAGAGTTCATTGTGAACTCAATGAAAAATCAGGACTCAACAAAGTATGCTTAAAATACAAAGTTTAAAATAAGAAGAAGACTTAGTCTAAAAAATTGTATCGCTTGCTTGGTTTGCAGTGGAGGTTGCGAGACCTAGTTCGCAAAACTTGCTTGCTAGAAAAAATAAGTTTGAAAGCAGTTTCACATGTACTTACTAAAAATCATACTTAAAAACTTAGCTTGTTCTTTCTTGAAAACAAATTTTATATAGCATGAAACATGCTCACATACTTGTCTTATCAGAATGGCTGAAAAACATAGAATATGTTCTTGCACTTGTCTTAACACGCTTTTCTTATCTGAATCTGTTAGATATACAGATATCCTTATAACACCTTAGAATGACTCAAATAGTCCTTAACATGTCATGTAACAACCCGCCTGGTGAAGTCTCGGTATTTGATTATTGTTTAAAGTGTTTTGGTGAATTAAGGGTAGAGATGAGAAAGTAATTTTTTTTTGTTTTGATTAAGTATAGAATTCTTTGTATGTGTCACTTGGCGAACTCTTAGCTTGGCGAAGATATTTGGTTTGACAAACTCTGCCGTTAAGTGTACGCCACCCAGATGCTTTGGTAAACTCGCTTGATTTACTGTTAAATAGATTTGTTTATTATTTTGGTAAGGTAATTTAGTTAGTTAAATTGAGACTTAGTTAGAATGGAACTAAGCTACTGTAGATGAAAAGACTTAATTTTGGATAAACGCACTTAATCACGAGAATCAAAAGTCCAAAAAACCTGTCTGAAATTGGGTTCGCTATAGTCAGCTAACTTATATGTTTGCCATAGCTCTCTGGTAATTTTTTATTGACCCTAGGTTATTTTAAGGTTATTTACGTGTTTTTGATTCTGCATGCATAAGTGTTAGAGTGGTGTGTAAGGATGGAAACTTTTTGGTTTTGGGTTAAGTGTTAATGTTTCATGCATACACGCTTAGATTCGATGAAGTAGTACTATGATATGTTTAAATAACCTTATTTTAGCTCAAGATGCTACAGAAGGTCTGAGTGAAAAAGGTCAAGGACCTGCTATTTAGACTTTGTTATTTTTCTGGTGAGTTCCTTCTTACTTTCATGTGTTGTGATTATATTTACTTTATAATATTGTAAGGTAAGTATTTTTACTCTGTAAATGATGATCAGTATATGTGTTCGTGAATAATGATTGTCTGCCCGGAGTCATTAGTTCGAGTTTTGCATGTCTGAGTTAAGAAGTATGGGCTATTTTCATGTTAAGCTATTACCGAATGTTTCTGATATGGATGATATGGTATAAACTAATCTACAGAAATAGAGTTAAAGTAAATATAGTTTGTAGCCTCTGGTAGATATATATTGCGAACTGGATTGCCATAACACAATTAAATATGCTACTGAATGATCCACAAATGGGGACCTATAAGCAGAGAATGCATATGAATGAAATCGAAACATCTGATATGAATCTGACTTTGAATTTTGGGTATGTGTTTGGCTTGAAAATGGAATGTCTGTGTTATGATTATTTTGGCATAAAGTATTCACCCATGTGACTCGCCATTGGCATATTGAGTCTGTCTGAGTTCTGTATACGCCATTGGGCAAACTCTGTAATGTTGAGAGATTCATTTGAAATATTGGACTGTGCTATTAGTATTTTGCTTAAGATCTCTATGGAACTCATTAAGTTCTTTTGAACTTACGTCATTCCTTTTCCTTCTCAGGCCTATTGGTGAAGGAAAATTTTTTTAAGGACTATGCCAGATGACATCTGTTGTTGTGAGACATCTGTTTATTTGTACTATGCATGACATATTGGAGTGAAGCCTAGTTCTATTTTGATATGGAATTGTAATTGAAACTTATGATTGATAAACAATGCTTTAATGAAATTTCATCTAAGTTTTTGGAATGGTTTCATAATGTCATATTTGGAATAATGAAATTTTTTTATTGAAGTTTATACACTATTTGGCTTACTCTTCTTTTTTCAGTATTTTATTAAAGGCTTAATTCAATTCTGAAATTTTACAAATTTTACCCCAAAACTAGTTTTAAAGATGGATGATTTCTGAGTAGCGACATGTCATACTTGGATCTTTCTAAGGAGTAGGGTTCGACGTGTTACAAGTTTGGTATCAGAGTCAAGGTTTAGCCAATTCTCAAAAACCTGAAGGCTGTGTCACACCTTATTATTCATAGTATGCATTTAGCTTTGTCCTTAATGTATGAATTAAGTTAAATTTTCTTTTGTAGTGATATAAGAAAATATTTGACGGATTTAGAGAAGCTACTAGAAAGAAATGAAGAGTCATATGCCTGGACAATAACAAGATCCTGCCAATAATATGGGTAATGTAGGGAATGCCTTTAGGAATGTGTTTTTCATGATGATGAAACAACTATTTGATCAGTTTATGGGAAACACTTAAGAACCCTAGCCACAACAATCTCAACAACTATAGCCTTGGTTCGCCCAGTACAACTTACTCCACAGGTACCTGTTGTGACTTCATTCAAAGTTGACCCCGTAAGGGAGATTAGAAAATGGGGTGCCAAAAAGTGTCTTGGTGATAAAGGTGATGATCCCACTGTGGCTGAGTAGTAATAATCTCGTTTATGTAGAATGGTAAAAGAATTGAAATGTACTCCTGAGGATAGCCTTTTGTGTGCTATATCACTGTTAGAAAGGGAATCTTATCAATGGTAGGAAAACCTTGGTTAGTGTAACTCCTGAGGAAATTATTAATTGAGACTTCTTTTGGAAAAGTTCAGGGACAAATATGTAAACCAAATGTATGTGGAACAAATGAGGAAGGAATTTTTATATTTGAGACAAGGTAGGATGTTTGTTATGGGCTATGAACGAGAATTTTTAAGACTCAATTGCTATGCAAAGAACATATTTTAGACAAAGAAGCAAATGAGTGATAAATTTGAGTGGGGACTAAGGGATGAAATTCGTGCATTAGTGGCAACTTCTTAATGTAAAACTCTTGAAGCAATGATAGTTAAGGCCTATAAGATGGAAACAATCATTAGAGATAGAAGTAATAACTTTGAAAGGGAAAAAAAATGAGAAGGGGAAGGTCAAGCCCCCCACATCCAACAAGTCTTAAAAAGCCTAGAAATTGGACTTATGGAACTTCAAGAAGGGATCCAGCATCTGATAATTGCTGAGGGTAAGGAGTTATTGATGCCTGGTATACATAATGGTTTGGCGAAAAGGATAATCTTTGTTGTGTCTGTCAGAAAGATGATTGTTATGGGCGTAGATGCTTATTTGGTTTATATCATGGATGCATTTGAGTCAAGAAAGGAAATTAGTCAAGTCTTTATAGTAAGAGAATTTCTATATGTATTTCTAGGGGAACTTTTTGGAGTGCCACCTGAGAGAGAAATAGTGTTTTCAATTGAGTTAGAACATGGGACAACACCTATTTTCTGTACTCCTTATAAAATGGCGCCATTGGAATTAAAAGAATTGAATCCATAGTTGCAAGATCTATTAGATAAGGGTTTTATAAGACCAAGTGTATCACCCTGGGGTGCGCCAATTCTGTTTGTGAAAAAGAAAGATGGAACAATGTGCCTGTGTATAGATTACTATCAATTGAACAAGGTAACCATAAAGACTAAGTATTCTCTGCCCAAGGTTGAAGATTTGTTTGATCTATTATGTGAGGCTATAGTTTACTCCAAAATTTATTTGAGGTCTGGATACTATTAGGTAAAGATCAAAGGTGATGATGTACCTAAGAAAACCTTTATATTGAGGTATGGTCACTATGAATATTTGGTAATGCCCTTTGGTATGACTAATGCACCTGTAATATTTATGGACTTAATAGACAGAGTATTCCCGCAATATTTGGATCATGTGGTAGTGGTCTTTACTAATGATATATTGGTTTATTATAATATTAAGGATGATTATGAGGAACATTTATGAATTGTGCTAAGAACTCTGTGTGACAATCAGTTCTATGCTAAGTTCAGTAAATGCAAGTTTTGGCTAAGAGAAGTACATTTTTTGGGACATGTTATCTTTGCTGATGGTATTAAAGTAGATCCTATTAAGGTAAAAGCAGTACTTGAGTGGAATCTACCCACAAATGTATCTGAAGTCCGCAATTTTTTAGGATTAGTAGGTTATTGCAGAAGATTTGTAAAAAATTTCTCAATGATAGCATCACCACTTACTCTATTACTAAAGAAGAAATAAAAGTTTTTGTGGAATAATAAATGTCAATAGAGTTTTGAGAAATTAAAATCAGTTTTGACTGAAACTCTAGTATTAGCACAGCCAAAGTCTGGGATAGAGTATACAGTTTATACTGACGCATCTTTGAATGGGTTGGGATCTATGCTTATGCAGAGGGGTAAGGTTGTAGCTTATGCATCTCGTCAACTTAAACCTCATGAGAAAAACTATCTAACTCATGATCTAGAATTAGCAGTAGTGGTTTTAGCATTAAAGATATGAAGACATTAATTATATGGAGAGAAGTGTCATGTATTCGCTAACCATAAAGTTTGAAGTATTTGATGACTAAAAAGGATCTAAATTTGTGCCCAAAATGATGGTTAGAACTGTTGAAAGATTATGATTTGATTATTGAGTATCGTCCAAGGAACACAAATGTGGTAGCAGATACTTTGAGTAGAAAGACCATGGCAGCATTATTATATCTTCGAGAAAAAGTATGTCTAATAATGGATCATTACTAGTAGAATTAGCTGTGAAGCTAATTTTTCTTTCACAAATATTAGAAGAGTAGATGAAAGATGTTCAGTATGATTTGTTTAAACAACGAATGATATCTGGCAAAGCAACAAATTTTAGTATGGGAAAAGATGGTGAGTTGAGATTCATGGAAAAAATGTTTGTACCAGCTGGGAATGAATTGAGGAAAGAGTTGGTAAGAGAAGCTCATCAGGGACCTTTTTCACTCCATCCTCGGAGTATTAAAATGTATAGAGATCTGAAGAGCTCATTGTGGTGGCTGGTATGAAGAGAGAAATTGCAAAGTATGTCTCAACTTGTTTGACTTGTCAAAGAATGAATGCAAAACATCAAGTTCCCTTGGGTAAATTGTATCGTTTAGAATCATCAGAATGAAAGTGGGATAAAATTGCCATGGATTTTGTATCTAGATTACCTCTTAGTCCTTCAAGGAGAAATTCTGTATGGGTGATAACGGAGCTTACTAAGTCAGCTCATTTTCTATCTGTGAATACCGCTTATTCTCTAGAGAAGTTAGTTGACCTTTATATTGCTGAGATAGTATGCCTGTATGGAATTCCATCTTCCATAGTATCTGATAGGAATCCAAGGTTTACTTTGTGATTCTGGAATCAACTATAGAGATCTTTGGGAACTAAACTACAATTTAGTACTGCATTTCATCCACAAACTGATGGCCAGTCTAAAAGAGTTATTCAAGTCCTGGAGGATATGTTGAGAAGCTTTGTAATTGTTTGTAAAATGAACTAGGAAAGGTATATTCCTTTGGTTGAGTTTACTTAAAAAAATAGTTTTCATGCTACTTTGAAAATGTCTCCCTTTGAAGCTTTATATGGTAGAAGGTGTAGAACACCTACATTTTGGGTAGAGCTCAGTGAAAGAAAGTTAGTGGGACTTGAGTTGGTACGTGAAACTGAAGAAAAAATCTCTATTATTCATAGTAATTTAAAATATGCTCAAGATCATCAAAAAAACATATTTAAATTTGAAGAGAAAAGAAATTTATTTTGAAGTTGTTGATAAGGTATTTTTGAAAGTCTCTACTTGGAAGATTATCATCAGGTTTGATCAGAAAGGAAAATTGAGTCCGAGATGTGTAGGGCCTTACGAAGTTCTAAAGAAAGTTGGACTTGTAGCTTACAAGTTATCTTTGCTTTCTGAATTGTCAAAGATTCGCAACGTATTTCATGTATCTGTGCTGAGAAGATATAAACCAAATCCAGATCATGTTGTGCAAATTAAAGAGTTAGAGGTTGAACCGACCTTGTCTTATAAAAAAGAGCCTATATGTATTTTGGAAAGAGAGGTAAAAGAGCTAAGGAACAAGAGAAATCCATTAGTGAAAGTATTATGGAGAAATCATAATAAAAAAGAATTTTCAGGTATGAATTTCGAGAATGTAATTTTCTAAGTGGGGGAGAATTGTAAGAGCCCACCCGACGAAGTCTCAGTATCTAATTATTGCGTAGAATGTTTTGGTGAAATAAGGGTAGAAATGAGTAAGTAAATTTTTTTGTTTTGATTAAGTATAGAATTATTTGTACAAGTCACTTGGAAAACTCTTAGCTTGATGAAGATATGTGGTTTGGCGGACTCTTCTGTTAAAAGTATGCCACCCAGATGCTTTGGCGAACTCGCTTGGTTCACTGTTGAATAGATTTTTTATTATTATTTTAGTAAGGTAATTTTGTAAGTTAAGGTGAGACTTAGTTAGAATGGAACTAAGCTACTATAGATGAAAAGATTTAACTTTTTATAAGTGCACTTAATGAAGAGAATCAAGAGTGTTAGTGGCATTATATGTTTTTTCTACTAAACAGTGTCTTTGTTCTTAAGTTATAAGAATAGCAGTGCCTTCACCGAGAATCTTTGTGTTTTCTTTGTATTCATCTTCCTCCTTGATTTTTCTTTTCATTTTCTGAAAAACTAATGTCTAGAAAACCTGTCTGAAGTTGGGTTCGCTGTAGTCAGCTAACTTATATGTTTGTCATACCTCTTTGGTAATTTTTGATGAACCCTAGGTTATTTTAAGGTTATTTATGTGTTTTCGATTATGCATGCATATGTTTCAGACTGGTGTGTAAGGAAGGAAAATTCCTGGTTTAGGGTTAAGTGTTAATGTTTGTCCATGGATGCTTAGATTTGATGAAATAGTAATATGGCATCTTTAAAAAACCTTGTTTTTAGCTCAAGACGCTACTGAAGGTTCGAGTGACAAAGGTCATGGACTTGTTATTTAGAATTTTTTATTTTTCTGGTGAGTTCCTTCTTACTTCCATGTGTTATGATTATCTTTACTTTATAATATTGTAAGGTAAGTATTCTTACTCTATAGAGGATGATCAATGAATATGTGTGTGAATAATGGTTGTTTGTCCAGAGTCAGTAGTCTGAGTTTTGTATGTCTAGGTTTAGAAGTATGGGCCATTTTCATGTTAAACCACTACCATATGTTTCTGAAATGATGATATGAAATGAACTTATCTACGAAAATAGAGTTAAATGAAATATGGTGTGTAGCCTCCGATAGGAAATATATATTGCACTCCAGATTGCCAAAACACAATTAAACATGCTACTAAATGATCCTGAAATGGAGAGCTATAAGAAGAGAATGTATATGAATGAAACAGAAACATCTGAGTGAATTTGAATTTCAATTCTGTGTATGTGACTGGCTTGAAAATGGAATGTTTGTGTTATGATTGTGTTGGTGCAACGTATTCACCCATGTGACACGCCATTGGCAAACTGTGTTATGAATGGAGCACAACTTGACATTCCCTTATCTATCCATATGTCCTACGACCTTAACATCCAAAAAAGAAACTTATAGGTGAGTACTCACAATCTTTTGGTATACCAATATATCCAAAATAAGTAATCATAGAGGAGCTCGCACAAAAACTTATCACATAGAGCTTGCAGAAAGAGCTCGCAAAACGTACATTATAAAACTCTACTTTTAAGACAAGCTTGAAAATACAAGCTCGCATAAGAGCAAACATAAAACATATCTTTAAAACATAGTTTAAAAACATACCTTGAAAACATACTTTGAAAATAGAATATCATAACTTTAAAATAGGGTTTTATGAGGAAGGCTTAGTTTAAAAATGATGATTTTGGAAAACATGATAGTTTACACACTTGTTGGTAGATTGTCTGGCTAGTTCGCAACATACATAAACACACAAATTACTCTAGCAAACAAAACTTACAGAATTCACACATGCAAGTGAACTTAGCTTTTTGGACAATCAACCCCAACAAGATAGAGGCTTACCTTACGAATTTTTGCTCGGAACAGAGACTTCAAACCAAAATATTGATGAAAGAATTTTTTTTGGAAAAAGGGTTGTATTTATAAGCACTAAGTGACTTAGTAATCCTAGGATACCCTACTTGACTTAAGAACCCTAGTCGATTTAGAAGAAGGTTGGTTGCATGAAAAGTTTTCCTAGATAGACAATATCTTTATTTCCTAATTTAAGTTTGACTTGACTTTGATTGGCAAACCCACAGTTCACAACTTACCTGGCGAACACTAGTTTTCAACTCAACTGGTGAACCCTCAGTTTGTAGCTTAGCTAGAGAACACCAGCTCGCCAAATAGACTAGCGAACCCTAGTTCACCAAACCAACTGGCGAACACAACTTCTAATGAAACTAGCAAACCCCCTTACCACATCTTTTGGTGTATACTGCAATACTAAAACTCTGGAAAACTCCTTACTGAGACTCTTTTGATGAACTTCGTATTGATCCTTCTAATGGCATCAGTTCAACAAAACACTGGCGAACTCTTTGCTGATATTCCTTTAGCGAACCCCAGTTTACTGAAACACTGATGAGCCCTCTCTTACGAGGCCAAAGCTTCTAGACCCGATCTTAGGATGTTACAACTCTCCCCCACTTAAGGCATTTCGTCCTCGAAATGTTCACCTTCAAACACTTGAGGGTACTGTTTCTTCATCGCTTCTTCTATTTCCCAAGTAGCTTCACTAGTCTTATGGTTTCACCAAAATACTTTGACCAAAGGAATCTTCTTGTTTCTCAAGAATTTCACTTTGCGAGCCAAAGTCCTAACTGGTTTTTCTTCAAATGACAACTTAGGTCGCACTTTAATGTCATCTATTGGCAGTACATGGGATGGGTCTGCACAATATTTCCTTAGCATGGATACATGAAATACATCGTGAATACGATCAAGTTCGCAGAACAAATTTGGTTGATAGCCTACAGGAATAACTCTATCTACCACTTCATACGGACCAATGAATCTAGAAACTTAGCTAGCCTTTCTGCCCAAATCTTATGGATTTCTTCCAGGACGATACCTTAAGAAACACATGCTCGCCCACTTGGTACTAAACATCTCATCGTTTCAAGTTAGCATAGGAATTTTGTCTATCTAAAGCAACTTTTAACCTCTCGCATATCATCGTCACCTTGTCTTTAGTCTCACGAACCAACTCAGGTCCAACGATTCTCTTCTCATCCAACTCAGTCCAACACAGGGGTGTTCAACACCTCATTCCTTACAATGCTTCAAAGGGTGCCATTTGAATGTTGCTTAATAAATGTTATTATAGGTGAAATCTGTCCAAGGTAAGTAACGTTCCCAACTTGCTACGAACTCCACAACAAAGCTTCGCAACATGTCTTTCAACACTTGTATCACTCTATCATATTGGCCATCTATTTTAGGGTGATAAGTAGTGCTGAGTTGAAGTCTTAAACCCGAATCTTCTTGTAAACTCTTCCAAAACCTTGATGTGAATCAAGGATCTTAATCTGAAGTAATAGAAACTGGCATGCCATGTAGTCTTAGTATCTCAACAATCTAAATCTCTCTATGAGCTTTTGCAGAGTATAGCTTGTGCGAACAACTAAGAGTGTGCACTCTTGGTAAGACGGTCTACAATTACCCAAATAACATCTTTCTTGGTCCCAGTCAGTGGCAAACTTGACAAAAAATCTATGGTGATCCTTTCCCACCTCTATTCTGGAATCTTGAGTGGCTGAAGCAGTCTTGAAGGATACTGATACTCTGTTTTGACTTTTTGACAAATTAGACACTTCGCCACAAATTCTGTAATAGTTCGCTTCAAACTAGGCCACCAATACAACTCACGGAAGTCATAATACATCTTATTTCTTCCTAGGTGTATTTCATACGGACTATTGTGTGCCTCATTAAGGATAACTTGTTGCAACTCATTGTCATTTGGTATGCAGAGTCTTCCACGAAAATAAATTACCCCTTCATCATTTAGTGTGAAGTCCCCTCACACTCCTTGCTCCACTTGGTGAACTCTCTTTGCCACCTCTTTATCTAAGGCTTGTCCTTCTTTGATTTGTTGTGTCAACGTTGGTCTCACTTGTAATTCCTCAAGCAGTCCTTCATCACTTGTTACACTTAGTCGCGTGAACAGAGTTCGCAGTTCACTTACCGACTTTCTTCTCAGTGCATATGCTACCACATTTTCCTTGTAAGGGCGAGACTATATCACATAGTTGTAATCCTTTAGCAACTCTATCCATCTTCTCTATTGTAGATTTAAATCTTTTTGTGTGAGGAGGTACTTGAGGCTCTTGTAGTCTGTGTAGATAGTACTCTTCTCACCATACAAGTAGTGTTTCAAAATCTTGAGTGCGAACACCACTACCGCTAACTCTAAATTGTGGGTTGAGTAGTTACGTTCATGAACCTTCAGTTGCCTTAAGGCTACGTGCCCTAAAAAGCTACGATAGTACCCTGCGAGCCCTAAAGAACTTCGCACTTCAGTAAATCTTTTTGGAAATCTCCACTCTACAATGGCTTCCATCTTTTTTGGGTCTATGTGAATCCCATCAACTGAAACTACGTGCCCTAAAAAGTAACTTCCTTAAGCCAAAACTCACACGTGCTGAACTTCACAAACACCTACATCTCTTGCAAAACTTGCAATATAGTTTGTAGATAAGTATTGTGCTCTTCTTCAGTTTGCAGAAACTCGTAGGGCCTATACCATGTTTTGAATGGTGTCTTCAACATATTAGACTCCTTCACCTCTAGTTGTCAGTAACTAGATGTAGACCGATCTTCAAAAACACAGTGGCACCTTGTAGCTACTCAAAAGATATTCAATTCTTGGTAATGGATACTTGTTTGATAGTTAATTTATTCAACTGCCTGTAATCAATGTACATCCTTGGGCTACCATCTTTCTTCTTCATAAACAACACTAGCGAATCCCAAGGTGAAGAACTTGATTGAATGAAACCTCTATCAAACAACTCCTGAAGGTTTATCTTCAGCTCCTTAAGCTCTTTGGGTGTCATGCGATACGACGTAATCAAAACTGGTGAACTCCATGGTACAACTTAATGGCAAACTCCACTTTGCGGTATGGAGGTAACCTAAGTAACTTATTAGGAAACACATCAGGAAAGTCTCTCACAGTTCGTATGTCACAAACCCCTTTCGCCGAATCCTGCGAACCCATCACAAAAGCGAGATAGGTTTTGTAGCCTTTACCCAACATCTTTTCTGCCTTTATCGTTGAGACTACGTTAAGCATAAACTTAGCATGCTCACTTACCACCACAACTTCCCTATCTTTACTTCCTCGCAGAGTGACCCTTTTTAGCTTGAAGTTGATCTTAGCTTTATGCTCAATCAGCCAATCCATCCCCAATATTATGTCGAACCCATAAAATGGTAGTTCTGTCAAGTTCGCATAAAATAATTAACCTTGAATCATTAGTGGACACCTACGGTACACTCTATTGACCAGCACATAATCTCCAAATGAACTAGTGACATTCAAACCCTTATCTATGGCTTCTAGTGGGATTCCAAATTCACTAGCAAGTTTGCTCAAAACATACGAGTGCATGGAACTAGAGCCAATCAAGGAAAATAACGGAATAGTTCACAGAGTGAAGATAACTATAATAACATCGGTTGCACCTTGCTCACGACGTTATTTCACAAAATAGACTCATGCGGAGCCTTCTGATTCCTTTTGGGTCATAATTATGCGAGCTAACATTCGTTGCCCAACTTGCCTTGTTTCGCCACCTCTGTATTGTTCCGTTGCCCACTGTCTTGTCTCATTTTCATAAAACATAAAGCTAGATTTAAGCAAATCAATTAACTTTTGTTAAGTGGAAAAAATTTTAATACGTCCGAATAGTTACCTTAACAACGTTACATGCAAATCATTCGTTATTCGATCATACATACAACCAGAATCATGCATAAGGGCTATTTAGCAAAATTTCATAAAAATATCTGTAGCTATTGATACTGATATCCAGATATCGATAATTTCCTTAAGTGTTATCGATACCACTAAGGAAAAAATACCAAATGAGCATACTATTTTTTGATTAAAACCCCACTGTTGAAAATTATCGGTACCACCAAACCAAGTATAGATATTTCTTGCTCGAGTATCAATACTCGAGCAAAGGTATCAATACCAAATCTCCATTCTGTTTCCTATACTTTTTAATATCGATACCTCTGTTACTAGACCTAAAAATGCAGTATAGTAAAGTAAATAAATCATCCCAAATAGTTCCTAATCAATATGCATCAAGTACTAAGTTTAATAACCAATCATATGACATAAGCAATAGTAAAAAAAATACAAAAAATGAGTCTTGTAACGCCCTGAATTTGGGCCTAGATGGAAATAGGTCTTGAGCGTGGGAACATATAAAACTTTTTGTGTGCAAGAAAATGACATAAATGAACGTCTGCTTCAGTGGTTAAGTGATTTAGGTGTGTTTAGGAGTGTCTAAGAAGTCCTGGGATCAAACCTAGGCTCTAGCAAAATTTTAGTTTTTCCTCTTAAGTAAACCTTGACTCTGAACTATAGGCCTTATAAATAAATGTGGCAGATTTACATCACAAATGAGCTTGTGGCTTAGTGGTGGTGGCGTGACTTGGCTGTTGTGGGAGCTTGGGTTCGAATTTCATAGAATGCAAAGGGATATTTATTTTATTTTTTTGTGGTGAGAGAGGTGGAGTTTGACTGAAACTCTGTTGGATGAGGTTTGAATTGGTCAAGGAGGAGAGAATTAGGGGATGTGGTTGGTAGTTGGGTGATTTAGAGGAGAATTAGGAGGAGGAAATCAAGGAATTCAAAACTTGGAGAGTTATAGCTGATTGGGGAAGCTTGTGTATGCAAATTTTGGCTAGGGGTCTCTTTTGTGTGATTTCGACAATTTGAGAGCATTTTTGGGATATTATTGTTGTGCCAGATTCGAGTTTTGGGTGTTGTGTCAACTAGTCTCGGTTTTCCAGAGTACCGAATTTTCTTACTTTCTCCTCTTTTCCGATTTCGTGCTCTACCTTTGTGATTAAATTGCTTTTGGGCATTTTCTTTGCTTTATTTCTTAAAGCCGAACCTTGTCTCTCTACTCTCGATCTTAATCCTTCATTTGGCCGAACCTTTATCCCTCTTCTCTCGCAATCAAAGTCGACTACACTATTTTTCTTTCCCTCTTTATTCACCTTTCTTCTCCTCTCAATATCTCTCTTTGTCTTGGCCGAGCTTAACATCTCTCTTCTTCTATTATTTTTATTTTATTTCCTCCATTCTTTTACAAGTTAGTTCTTCTCCTCTCTTGTCCCTTGAACTCTATTTTTTCCTTTTTAAATACTAAGCTGACTACTCCTTGGTATTTTGGTTTCGGTTTTACAAGACTTAGAAGAAATCGGTTGGCATTTGTATGTTCCTTCTCTAGTTCGCTATTATTCCAGATATTATGGAGGAGTGAAAGGTGCAAGTGTTCTCAGGTTGTCGAAACCCTATCTCCCAATATTTGATTAAGGTATTTTCGACACCTTGTTTTTGGGTATAGGTCAATTACTCTTAGATTCTGAAAGTGTTATGTATAAGGTTTTGGGCTACTTTTTAAGCGGTTCTATCTATCTATCTGTCATGTGTGCCATTAAGCGCCAGGATATGAGTAGTTGATTCTAGCCACGATCTAAGTATATCTGGCCATACTCCTTTCGGTCAAGGTAAGCAAGGTTTTGTTTGGGGATTAGATGACTATGAACACTGTTAAGTAAAGAGACTAACTGAAGGTTGGAATGAATGTAGGTTGGTGCTCAAGAGTTTTTAGCAAGTATTCATAAACAGGTGTGTATCTGTACACCGTAAATCATTACTGTCGTAAGCCGAAACAGGTGTGTATATACCCTGATCTAACTGTAACACGGCGATAGAGGCCACATGGGCGTGTGAACGCTCGTGTGGTAAACCGAGCCTACAATTATGGGCGATAGACTGTTGAGGCCACCACGAGCGTTTTCATGCTCCTGGGCCGTGATGGGCCTCGTTAGGCTGAAATGGGTCGTGTGGGCCCAATGGGCTCGTGGGCCCCATACGGTTAAAATCTACGTTATGTGGCAAATTCTGGACTGGGCAATGTAGTTCGCATAGCCGTGACTGAAATTGGGCTAAATGAGCCACACGAGCGTGTAGGCCCACTTGGGCCGAATATGGGCCTTGGGCCCATTTACACCATTGTGACCATTTAGGTTATTTGTGTCGCATAAGGCGACTGTAGACCTTCGGAAAGGTTGTTAAATGATCGTAATGCCCTGGAGGGTAAATGATTATTTTGCCCCTCGATGGTAAATAACTGAATTGTGCTATGGTTTGATTGACTTAACTGCGAATGATATGACTGATTCTGAGCATGGCACACTGCATACACGACATACTGCATGGGGTTGGGATCTTGTATTGGAGGAAGTGATTGATATGTGAGGGTCGCACGGGTCGCATGAGACGACTATTGACCCACTAATGGCTTTAAGCCGATTATGTGATTGGCAGCTCTGCTGCAATATTGGTTTGTGCCGCAACCAGTGCGACATAAGGAGTGTAGAGATGGGTGGGTCGATTTAATCCCCACAGGAGTATAGGGTTGGACAGGAGATGGAGTGCAAGGTTGGTATAGGTATTTATGCATTGCTTATACTGATTCTGATATTGTGATGGGCTTAGGCGATCTAATATGTGCCTTTTGTTTTGGGCTCGGGGCCAACCGAGGCTGATGGGGGATAAGGCCATTTGCCACGTTACCGTAATGGGCTAAGGCCAACACTGATACTGTTACTGTTAAAGGGCTCAGGCCTAGTCTGATTCTGTTTCTTTAATAAGGGGACTGCACACTGAGTTTTCGTAAACTCACCCTATTTTTAACCTTTCAGGTAATGCCCAGCGTTAGACGGTTTGGAGTTGCGAGGGACTCGGAGAGGGCCACACAACTGCACATGTTTTATTCTATTTTCCTCATTTACTTAAGCAATTTGATTTAGATTCGGATTGTAATAAGGCCTTTATAGTTTTTGGATTTTAAATTTGGGATTGATGTGATTGTGATTTATATCTGCTAGAAGTAGAACACGGTTTTCCAAAACAATGACTGTTTTCTAACACTACGTTTTCGCACCTCAATTTTTAAATATCATGTTTTCGTAAATCATTTGCTTTAAATTAAGCTTTCGCAACAATAAGGTTTTGAAGGTAATAACTTTTTAATAAACCTCGATTGAAAATAAAAAAAACGCAAACTGAGGATTTATACAAGTTTTAAATGGCAAAAAGTTTGAAATTTTCAAGAAGGGTTTTTAATGAAAACATGGATTTCAAAAAACACTTCAATGTGACACGCCAGATTCGGGTCTAACTTTTAGGCTGGGTTTGGGGTGTTAAAAGTCTGACCAATTATCATTATGCCAATTTTAACATCTACAATCCTAAGCAATAGTAATAACATGATATCCTTAGAAACCAAGTCAATTGTTTACAAATCTACGTAACTATAATAAGCCTACCACATTGCCTGTTTCTCCAAATCAAATAAAAATAATAAAGCACATATGAGGAATAACCAGACTTCCTTGGATCACTCCCTCAGAAACCACACCTCCCACACCATGACGTCACTAATTTGCATATGTTAAAATAAGGGGGTGAGCTTTAACAAGCTAAGTGAATGCAAGAATTTCCACAACGTAAACATATCATCATGCAACACAACTAGACATTTACTCACAAGTACCACATCTTAAGTCTAGCATTATATAGTATTAAATCATGCATCGTCTACAAGGCCATTCTCATAATACATATACATATTCATTCAAGCATAGAACATATTCCACACAATTATATAAAATACAATAAGATGGCACTTGGATTATGAAACATGTAGTGAAATCTATCATCATACATTGAATACACATAGCTCCTTACACCACATAGAATCGTAGAGTCAAACATGTCCCAAAAGTGAATCTTATAACTAACACTCTCCTTATTTCCCCTCACATGTCCTGTTGAATGGAGCTTAGCTCACATTCCCTTATCCCTCTAAACATTTCTTGAGCCCTCAATGCCCAAAACCTCTCTATATATAAGTGAGTACTCACAATCTTATGGCATACCAACTATAACCAATGGTTCCAAGATCACAAGGCCAAAAAATTTGAAAAGCATCACATATTACTTACCGATTAATCGTTCACTAATGTCACGGGGTTAGATCTTCTATCTCGCGATCTGTAAGGCCTTAGGCTATCCATTCTTCCAAACTCACCTAAGTCAACCTTTACTCAAGTGAAGATTCCTTAAGAACTCCTTCAAGGCACCAATTTGTAGAGCGGAAGTGATTTATGCAAAAAGAAGCTTACAAAGAACAACAGAAAGAGCGCACATAAGGTGTTTGAGTAAATGCTCTCAACATTCTGTTATTCAAAAAGAATAATGAAACAATGAATGGAGTGAGTACAAATAAGGGGGAGGCGAGATTAAACCTATCCCTTAAATCATGGGATTTACAAGATATGCCATATCAAATCTAATCTTTACAAGATATTATTCTATCAATATTCTAAGATTAATTATCAAAATAGCCTAAGTTGCCATATCTTCATTATCGGGCTAACCAGGCTTCAATCTGACATGCTTCTCCAACAGGTTACCGAATAGGGCCAGTTCTTGCGGGCCAAATGATTCCTATCTACACAATAGACCTCTTTTAGATGCATTTCGTGTGATGGTCACGGGATTTAAACTGCGACCCGTGACATTCTCCCCTACCTATTCTTGCAACGCCCTCATTGCGACTTTCGAATGGCACTGACTTGATTTGCCTCGGTCTCCTCTCGATGCCTTAGGTTTTCCCTTTCTTTGGGACTTATTCCTCGGCTTATGTCACTTCTTAACTCGAACCATCCTACTTGTTGCATTTACTCTGGTCAACTATCCAACTTGCATCACTTCTTTTTCCTTGAAGTCCAATACACCACCCACCTCCCTCATAGGAGGAAGCCTTGTCGATAACTCAACCAACTCCGACGCTTCACTCGAATTGAGCCTCATTGGTCCGAGCTTCACTGTTTTCATCGCAACTTTTTCCCCTAAGTTAGATGACAAACTCACCTCTTCCTTGGGTGGAAGCCCCTCCGATGACTCACCAAGCTCGGACGTTGCCTTTCCTTTGACTATGACTTGCTTTGGACAGTTTCGCAACTCATGCAGACCACGACACAAAAAGCACTTTACTCGCTTCTTTTTGCTCCTCTTTGCCCTCTTCGCTTTGGCTTTTCCCTTGCTCGAACCAAGCTTCTTGGGCTCCTTGTTTGCTCTATTGTCCCCTTCAATGACAGACTTTTTCAAACACATTTGCAACCTATGTGGACCATGACATAAGAAGCACACCATCGACTTCTTCTCGCTTTCATCCTCATTGGTTTCGACACCCCTTGTGCTCGAACCAAGTCCCAAAGCCTTACCCACCAGCTTCTGTTTCTTAGAAAGTGCAGATTTCTTTAGATATTTCTTCAATATATGTGGACCGTCGCAGAGAAAGCATTTCAACTTGTCCCTTTTCCTCTTGGGTTTCTTCTTCCCAACTCGTGGTTTCCCATTACCACCATTATCGCCGTTGCCATTGTCGTCAACAACATCTTCCTTGTGATATTTTTCATATGCGCCCCTTTCCTCAAACTTGGAAGACCCAAGCTTGTCTTTCCCTAGACCAAGCTTGACCATGAACTCTACTACCGTCAAGGCTTCCGACAGCTTTTGTACACCTCTTTGTTCCACCTCCTGTCTGACCCACGGCTTCAATCAATTTCGAAAAGTAAGCAATGCTTCTTTCTCGGTCACATTTGAAACTTGGAGCATGAGTTCCTTGAACTCTTGAACATACACCCCCACTGTGCCCCATTGCGTTATACCTTACAACTTTGCACGAGCTTCTTCCTCAGAAAATTTTAGGTAAAACTGTCCCTTCAACTCACATTGGAACTCTTGCCACGTCCCAATCTTACCTTGCCTTTTATTTGTGGTCTTGCCTCGCCACCATAAAAGCGCAATATTAGTAAGAAACATTGAAGTAGTGTTTACCTTAACTGCATCATCCATGATGCCTTTGGCACGAAAGTAGTTTTCCATCCTCCACAAGAAATTGTCCACATCACATGCAGACCTTGTCCCGACAAACTCTTTCAGTTTTGAGACATCCTCGTTACTAAGTGCTGCACTTGACACTCCTTCCCCCATGACTGCTTGACTCAAGGCCAACTCTACCTCGAGCTCCTCTATTGTTGTGCTCAAAGCCATCGTCGTGGCCATTGTTCCCTCATTCAAAGCCATCATCATGGCCTCGAGAGCATCGTTCCTCTCCAACAGCTTATCCCTATGTGAATTAAACAACTCGTTTAACTTATCCATTGTGGAATCAAGAGACATCTTTACATAGTCTCTAGATTGCTCCTTCCAGTTGTCTATACAATCCTCGACCCCATCGAGCACCTCTTTTATGTCCTCCATGGATCCCTTGAGTTTACCCACACGTTCCTCTACTTCCTACAACGTCTCCCTCAAAGAATTTATGGCCTACCTTTGTTCGAACTCTTCTTTCGACATCCCAACAGTACCTTTGAACCAATAGCTCAAATACCACTTATCATGGGGCTAGATCGTTCGTCTCGCAATCCGTGCAGCCTTAGGCGACCCGTTCATCCAAACTCCCCTAAGTCAGCCTTTACACAAGTGAGGATTCCTTAAGAACTCGTCCAATGCACCAATTTATAGAGCGGAAGCGATTTATACAAAAAAGAAGGTTACAAAAAACAACAGAAAGAGTGCACATAAGGTGTTTGAGTAAATACTCTCAATATTCTCTTATTCAGAAATAATAATCAATCAATGAATGGAGTGAGTACAAATGAAGGGGAGGCTCTCTATTTATAGTTCAGCTCCCCCAAAACCAATGGTCAATATACATTTAAATCGACGGACGAGATTAATTCTATCCCTTAAATCATGGGATTTACAAGATATGCCATATCAAACATAATCTAATCTTTACAAGATATGATTCTATCAATCCTCTAAGATTAGTTACCAAAATAGCCTAAGTTGCCATATCTTCATTATCGGGCCAACCAGGCTTCAATTTGACAGGCTTCTCCAACATGTTACCGAATTGGGCCAGTTCTTGCGGGCCAAATGATCCCCATCTACACATAGACCTCCAACGGATGCATTTAGTGCTGTGGTCACGGGCTTTGAACTGCGGTCCGTGACAATAGCACTGCATAGTAGCATCTTTTGCAAAACACTAGCATAGTCATATAACATATATATTACACATTTATTGCATGTATATAATTGCACTTTACTCAATAAGCACCATATCCACATAACAGATCATTCATATTATATAACCACATAACCACAATACAAGTATAGTTTAAGAAAATTTACACTCGAAATTTAGAGTAGGGGTTTAGGCTACATCTAATTTTCCAAACAACACATGACTCATTTTTACAAGTAGCAATTCCATGCACTCAACACTTTATGCTTTTACCGAAAAATCAAAAGCTCAACTAACGCTTCTCTAGCTCGTAGCTAGCTCTAACGAATCCAAAGCTTTACACACATAAATCATCCAGTAACCATTGTTAAATATCAAACAAGAATCCACTCAAACCAACTAAAACACAAGCTCAAGCTAAGTTCCCATGTAACTTAAACTATTATCATAATAAAATTTATATACCAATATCTCGATCTATACTCAACCTTTTTGCTAAAAACCAGTTTCGTTCATCTATTTAATCATCTACGCCTAATTCGCAACCTTTTAAACTACACAAATCTACTCAATTCATGGTATCGACATTTTTCAACTTCTTTTGGGCAAGTTTCACAAAATCCATTAAATTATGAGAATTCATTAACGAAACTTCTAGATAAGTTTAAAAACCTTCTAATCATGCTAAAACAAGTTGAAAAACACTTTGAAACCAAGTTTTGACTCAAAATCTTGAAATCTACCATTAATAGCTCGATTTTTTATTTTTATTTAAAACATGCAATTTGAGGGCTAATAATTTAGTTTTAGAGTCTATATAACATTAAAAACCAATGGATACATGAATGATTACCTTTGTTGAAAGAATGAATGAGTTTCAACATAAATCTGAAAACCTCATTTTTGAAGAAGATGGTGAAACCTATGGAGTTTTTGGTGGTTTTCTTAGAGATTTATGGTAATTAATCACTTAGGAATGATAGAAAATCAATGTATTGTGGTTTGAGAATAAAAAATCAATTGAATAGCCAAGGATATGACAAGGGGCGACACAAGTTTGAAAGGGAAAAGAAACAAACATGAAAAACATGTTGATGGGGAAGAAATAGGTTCAATTTTACAAAATAGTAAAACTATAAAATAAATGCCTACTATTTTGAGTTTGTTACAAATCAGTCCTTTCTCAAAATTATGGGTTTCTAGAACACCTTTTTAAAAATTTATTTGACAGTTAAAATGCTAAAGACGAAAACACTATCGAGTACCAACCGTACAAAATTCTGGGCTCATATCGGCTAAAATTCCTAAAATACCCTTAAAACTCCTAGGCCCTAATTTGGGGTGTTACAATTCTCCCCATTTACAAAGAATTTCATCCTCAAAATTACTTAAGCTAAATAACTAAGGATATTGGCGTCTTATTGCTTCCTCAATTTCCCAAGTAGCCTCTTCCACTTTGTGGTCGCGCCACAAAACTTTAACCAATGGAACTCTATTGTTAGGCAACACTTTAACTTCATGGTCTAAAATTTTAACTGGTTCTTCCTCATAAGAAAGATCATCATGGATTTAAATTTCTTTAACTATCACAATATGCGACGGATCAGAATAATACTTCCTTAACATAGACACATGGAAAACATCCTGAATTCGTTCAAGCTCTAGCGGCAACTTGAGACGACAAGCTACCAGACCTATCCTCTCAACAACTTCTTAAGGTCTAATGTATCTTAGTCTTAACTTACCCTTCATACCAAATCTCAAAACTTTCTTCCACGGTGAAACCCTCAAATCCGCATACGATTTCTACCTATTAGACGCTACTTTTAAATGATCACAAATCAACCTAACCTTCTCTTCAATCTCACGAACTAAATCTGGCCCAACAACTCACCTCTCATCTAATTCTGTCCAACAGAAAGGAGTTATACACTTCCTACCATACAATGTTTTAAAAGGTGTCATACGAATACTCGTTCGAAAACTATTTTTGTAAGCAAACTCTGCTAAAGGCAGATGTCGCTCACAACTACCCTTTGTATTAACTTTCATTTACACACACATAACACCAAGCATGTCCATAGCTAGCCATTCCAATAGCTAGTCATTAT
>JABEZY010272757.1:0-14940 GCA_013467495.1 Gossypium gossypioides
GAGGCTCAAAATCCCCTTATGGATATGAGGGGGCGAAAACCTTAGTAAGAATACTAGGGGATTCCATCCACCCTAATCATACTCTAAGTAGGAAGTAGTTTTTCGATTTGAAAAAACTTCTAGAATTCAACAAGGGTTTTACCTTCTCTTCCTATAAATAAATGACATCGTAGGATTATAATAAAAACTTTAAAATATTGTTACTCTGCCAAAAAATAGAGAGAATTTTATTCTCAACTATTAATTATATTTTTCTAGAATAACAATTCTACAGGTTTCTATGTGAGAAGAGAGAATTTTTGTTTTCACCTTAAAAAGAAAAGAAAATTTTTTCTAGTTTTGTGTTTTGATTTAATTGATTCAGACCCACACTTGAAGCAGTTCGTGGTACGAGAATAGCAGAGAAGATCGTTTGGTTGAAAGCCAGAAAACATCAAGGATCCGTTTATCCGAAAACACAAATATGATTTTAGTTTAAGGTTTATTGTTATAAATATCACAAATTAAGTCGATTTTCAAAATTTTGAATTTTCTACTATGCAAGAAAACCATTTTTAAATCAAAATGTTTCCAACATTTTCTTTGTTTTGATGTTTGATGTCGTGAATCAACAGCCTGGTGTTGTGACATTCACTCTTGAGTCATTTTCACGGCTGTTTTCAGCTCTATCTTTGATGTCATGACTTCCATGCTTCCTTGTCTTGACATTGGCAGCAAATTCAGTCCTAAGTTACATCTTGAGCTCCCAAATCAACCTACATAACCACATAATCTTATTAAGTATCAAAACATCATAGAAAATATATTTAAAAGCACAGAATACAACTTGAACTATAAAACATAAATAAATACTTAAAATGACTTAATGATTCAAACCATTAAACAAGCTCAAATTATGTGAAAAGGGATGTAAATAATAGTGTAATTTGGGGAAGATCAACATCACAACTGAATGCATCCATAAATAGATCTAGGATTTATTCTACTTGGATCTTGCCGATATACTGTTAGCCTAGACAAACACATCCATGTCTCTATCTTCTGGAAGTCATCCACTTGGATATGCAAGACAATGTATCTCCCATTTGGACTTGATAGACGACATAATAGTTTTTTAATCGACTTGGTCAATTTTTTATTAGACTATGGACCATTCAGATGATCTACTAATATAAGTTTTTTTCTTGCATTATGATCCAACAACATAATGCAAGTTACTATTAGTTAAATGCTAGATAATCAATGAACTAATATTTGCTTTCTTTTTTGTTTTGCAAGCAAAACTGTTGATGACATTATACAAAAGATATTAATAAGAATGATGAAATTTTATTAAATCAATCTGTTCGAAAAATTACAAATATATTTGACGATATCACTACATTAAGGGCATTCGATCCTAACATTGGTTACATCCATTCGACTTCAGGAAGTTTCAATTATGTCAAACACAAACAATTCGACCTCTTTGTTATTCAAAATATCATAAAATTAATATTTAATTTCTCAATCTTAAAACATTTTCATGCCAACAACTTGAACGAACTAGTGGTTAAAACTCTTTGTTGGCACCTTAAGGTTCAGGGTTCAAGTCTTGGTTATTTCATCCCCTACCCCAAATTTGTAAGCTTGTAATGGCACGAACATTTTCATAATAACAAAATGAAAAAATTGAGTAAGAAAATTTACCATATTGACAACATGTAAACTAAAAACCTTAAAGCATCAATTTTTTTTTAAAAAGAAGAAGTAAAAGATATCATTATATTAAATGAGTTGGTTAGACCAACGAAAAAAAATAAATACTTCAATCAAAATTGACTATGTTGAACTCAATATCCATAGGTGTTGAACTCCTGTACATTGTACTTAATAATAATAGTCTCCTAATAGATAAGAAAATTCTATAATAATTTAATCATGCACTAAATACAACACACATAGATAGTAAGAAACCACTAACAAAATGTATTTTGAAAAATAATCTTTTCATAATTGCGACGAGGTGATGTCAAGTCACAAAGTTGGGCAGCAACATCGCGACGATAGTATCAATGATATTGTGACGAGACTCCCTATTTGTCATATACTCCAATTTCACCTATTTTGATTTGAAACTATACCAAATTCTTACCATGACTTAAAGCACCATATAATTCACTTACCAACCTCATTAAACAACATAAATATACAACTTGAATCTAGTTTAAATTTTGACACCTTATATATCCAAAATACCTTGATGAATTCAATAATTTGGCCACTTAAACAAACTAATGAGAACTAACTAATGAAGCAATTGAACATTTATTTGTTTCTACCTCATTTAAGCTAGAAAACATGGAATGCATTCAAATGACACCACAAGGACTTAACTAGTCATATTATGATCAAAAGTGACTTAAACTTGTACCAACTTATTACTATACACTTATACATCAAGTTAACCACCTAATCATGATCTTAGAAAATTTAAACATATCACTCAATATACCCCAATCCAACAAAGCTAAGTTCATGAAAGATCACTCATAAACATGCATATTAACTTACTAATTCACGTATCAAATGTAACACCCCTAACCCGTCTCTGTCTCCGAATTAGGGTTACGGAGTATTACAATAAGATATGAAACCTTTAGCATTACATAGAAACAATATTCAAGATTAATTATAAATAAATAAAACACATTTGATTTATAAATAACATATACTTATGGGCTTTAAATCGGGTTTACGGGGTTCTAAAAATTTGGAGCATTCTGGGATCAATTTGAAACAAAAAAAAAAAACAAATTAGGAAAAAGTTAAAAATTTTGAAAATAGGGGTCACATGGCCGTGTGACAAAAACCAGACCATGTGGCTCAAAACATGGCCGTGTATGCAGACCATGTAACTTATTGTTTCCCGTGTAACATAAAATCACACGGCCATGTGACCAGACCGTGTAACTCACTGTGACCTTGTAACTTAGGGTCATACGGCCGTGTCGCCAGGCCATGTAACTCTCTGTGCCCGTGTGGACCAACCTACACTGAAAACAAATAAGACATACGATCGTGTGGATAAGCCGTGTGTTCGTGTGACAGCCCGTGTGCTCCAAAATTTGCTTCCAAAACAAGGCACATTTTACTCCTATCTTGGGTATCAAGCCAAGCCTAAAACCAACCTTTTTCAAATAAGTCAAAACATGTCAATACCATACAACCTAAGTGCCTAACCAATGTGTCCTCATTGACACCATAATTCAACCACAACCAAATCATACATTCGTCTTATTCAAATATTACGAACCATAAATTTTAATTACCATATCATAACAAGCATAGTGACTTAAATCATTCACCTCCCAAATAGCCAATTCAAGGTAATTTATAACATACTCTTCCAAGGGAAATCAATTTTATTTAGCATACACATTCATACATATATGTCATCAACTATATTTGCAAGCATTTACAACTAATACAAACATATCCATATTCACATACGCAACATCTTATAAACATAACTTTATCAAAAACTAATTAATACAAAAAATGACCATTTCTAAGACTTATAACGACCTAGGTACATGCCAAGACACAAAAAGAATACATCACTAATGTTGAGTTCGGGATTATCATCGGATGCTGAGTCGATAATAAAAAATAGATGCCTAACTTGCACATAGAGGAATAATCAAATATCAAATAAATTTCATTAACTCCAAGAGCTAAACTTATATATATTACAAGGAATATATTTAAACATTCTCAACCCATTCCATTATATAAATCTTTAGTTAAACTCATTCATTGGATTGATTTTACGTAATCAACAATCATACCATTATTGGCACCCAGTGCCTAACAGCTATGCTGTAGTAAGATTTTGCGCCCAAAAGCTAGTTGGATGTACTGACAAAGTTGTGCCCTGTGCTGCTCGGTTAAATCGACAATGTTTTGTGCCCAGAGCTAGTGGATAAACCGACAATTGTTGTGCCCTGCACTAATCGGATAAATCGACAATGTTTTACACCCAGCGCTGGTCGAATAAACTGACAATAGTTGTGCCTTACAGTGGTTGGTTATACCAACATTACAAATGTTTCAGTGTGCCGAGCACTAGTCGATAAAACTGACAAATACAAACATAATTATTATATTTTCACAATCTGTCATTTCATATTTCAACCATTTGCATCAAATGACTATAATTAATTTCCTTGATTTATTCTCTAACCTTATATGTATAACTTCATAATTCATCATTTCAACTAGCAATCCATTACATATATCAATATAATTATTTATTAAAGTAACAATTAAATTAATTAAAGTAAATAACAGAGTTCGAGTTCAAGGACTACGAACTTACTGAAATTACGTTAGTTTTTGATGATTGAGGTTGATTATTCAACAACTTTCTCCTTCCTTTGGTTAACGACCGTTTTACTCATTTCTTGATCTAAATAGATAATTAAATTAAATTAACTAACTCAAACCATAATAATTCAACTTAACCAATCTATCTCATAGTCATATTTCTACATTTAACCTTCAACAATTAACATTTACACAACTTAGTCCTTATCATAAAAACTAACTTAATCATATCCTTATATAATTTCCTTAGCTAACCAAATGTACATATGATTCACTTACAGTCCCTAGACTCTTGAAATTTATAATTTAACACCATGCTATTTTAATTTATAACATTTAACTCATTGAAAGCTAACACTAACAAGAATCACTAACTAAGGTAATAATTTCTCATACCATAAGATTTAGTAACTCAACCAACATTTCCAACACAATAAATAGTCTCAAAACAGTCCCTATACTCATAATGTTTTATCCATTTAGTCCCTCAATTAGCTTGGTCTAGCTTCAAGGGTTCCAAAAATGTAAAATCTATTAGAAATGAAAGATAAAACACTTACATGCAAGGTATTCAACAACCAAAGCTTAAGTTTCCCCCTCCTATGGTTTTTTTTTTCGGTGAAGAAGAGAGCATTAGAGAAGATGACCACTTCAGTTTTATTTTATCAAAGTTTTCTCTAATTTCCTAATTACAATTTTACCATTTAAACATATTTAATTTACAACTAAACCAATCTATGTACATCCACTATCTTGGTATTTAGTATTATTACCCACTAAATCCTTTAAACTTCCTTTTTACATTAATTTGTCACATTTAATAATAACTCTAAAATTTCGCATCTATTACACTTTAATATTTTTACTTAATTAACTAGTTGAACCTTAAAATTTCACCACCAAAATTTTATACGACATCCGTAATACAATATAAAATTTACATAATTAATATATTTTGATCCACTAGCTGGAATTGTGGTCCTAAAACCTTTATTCCCGATACCACTGAAAATGAGTCGTTACATCAAATCCATCCCAAAATATGCCCAACCAACAAGATGGACGTTAAATCATGCCATAAACTATATACATTCAAAATGAGAACAAACTTGGTTATGAGTTGAGCTGATGAGTTGGATTCTTTACGAACTTTCGATCTACACAATAACCTATTCAAAACCTGTGTAGGAAAACAAACATAATTGTATGTTGAGTAGTGTATACTCAGTGGCGTTAACATAATTCATATTCAATTATAAAATTAATATTAATCAAATACACAAGCTAAATAAATGAATACATTTGAAATCAAGAATCATTTCATCATCAATATTCATATAAACATGTATTCAAAAGAACCATTAAACTCTCGAGGTATTCCATAGTCATACATCACATAACTATGTTCATATCAATGCAATGCTTGCTTGCACATATCGAAATTTCGATGTACCCTCAGGATAATTGCATATATTTATTCATACCAAAGTCATTTCATATTATCATTATAATCATATTTCAACAACACATATACTTAGTATATAATTTCACATTTCAATCCTTATTAATAGAATCGAACACAAGGACGAATACTTGGATAAATCCACCAACGCAACAGTATACACATCGAAGTGCTAGACGGGCATAAATGCACCAATCTCATAAACCACACAAAGATACACTTATACCCTTAGGAATTTGAGTTGGTGATACGTTCTCACCCCCGGGGCATTAGAGAACTATCACAACATAATACGCACTCAACACTAGATGTGTCACCTATAAAAACGAATCCTATAACATAACAACTATACTTGTAACTCAACCCAAAAATGTTAATATGACATTTTTCTATTATCAATAATCATAGAACAAGTTTCCAACAAAATAACAATCAAATAGCACATAACATGTAACAACCTATTTTCATTGAAATCAGAACAGTGGTTTCGGGACCACAAATCTGATATAAAAATATTTATTTTATTAATATTTTAACATCTATACCATGTTGGTAGTGTCGTACAAAAATTTCATTAGGAAATTTAATCGTTTGCATGCTTAATTTGATAAAAAAAGGACTAAATTGCATAAGGTGCAAAATTAGAGTTCTATAAGCAAAAGGTGTCAAATTGCTATGAACTTTGAATATGAGTGGCCTTAAATGGTAATTAGACCATTAATATTCTAGTTGACAAATATGGGCATCATTTAAGTGATTTTAAAATGTTTAATTAAAGGTTATTTAAGTAAATTAATAATTAAAGTTAGTAAAATGATAAAACAAAGGCTATCATCTTTGTTTTTCTTCCTTAGCCGATTTTTAACCTAAGAAAACACCGTTGTTGTGCGCTTGAATTAAAATTTTTAATTAAAGGTATGCTTGAATGTTGTCATTAAGGCATGATTTGATATGGAATTAGATAGTGAGCATTAAGTTGTTAAATGGCTAGTTTTGGTAACTTTAGATGTGGTTGACATATGGTTCGTATAAGGGACAAATAGTATGTTTTTTAGGGCCTCAAGGGCTTAGTCTCGATTCGTTTCTAATGTGTTTTTAGGGCCTTAAGGGCTCGTATAAGGGGCAAATAGTATGAGGTTGAATAATATTACTATGATTTATGTTACGTTTTGAATAAGTTGAATAATTATTTGTTGTGAGATGTAAACTTTCGGTATTGCTTTGTAGCCCAATTCAGACGACGGATACAGGCTAGGGGTGTTACATTTATTAGTATCAGAGCTATAATTTAGTTGATTCTCAAACTGAACGTAGCGTATATGAGTCTAGAAATACATGTCATTATATAATCTGTGATAGTATGATAACTCTTGACTCGTTTTGAAATATGCTTTTATATAGTAATGACTTCCAACTGAGCCGTCTCTAATGAAGTAGAAAGTAACGGGCAAGCCTCTGTTCATGGAGCAGCGTTGAGCGGTACAAGGCCCGTATCTGAGGGTCAGGGAGGAGAGGCTAAAGAAGCCTTCTTCCAGATAATGAGAGAATGTTTTATCGAGTTTGTACGTACGAACCCGGCTGCTCAATGACCTCCACCTCCACCTGTTCTCCAATCGGTCCCCGTAATTCCTCAAGGTTTGGAACCTTTACGCATTATTAAGTCGCCTGTTGATAAAATTCGCAAATATGGGGCCGAAGAATTCAGAGTCGCAGTTGAAGATGATCCGGAGAGAGTGGAATTCTTGTTAGAAAACACGATTAAATTTTTCGATGAGTTATCTTGTTCACCAGCAGAATGTGTTAAATGTGCGGTATCTTTATTGAAAGACTCAACTTATCAATGGTGGAATATGATGGTTTCTGTTATGCTGAGTGAATGTGTAGATTAGAAATATATAAGTCAGAGGTTTCTTGATTAGAAACGCAAAGAGTTCCTTGAGCTTAAATAGGGCCATATGTTAGTGTCTGAATACGAAAGAGAATTTGTCAAATTGAGCAAATATGCCCAAGAATGTATTCCAACATAGGTTGCTATGTGTAAGCAATTTGAAGACAAGTTAAACGAAGATATAAAGCTGTTAGGATTCTCGAACTAAAAAAATTTGTTGTTCTGGTGGTCAGCTGTTTAACGTCACAGCAATAATGTGCAATCATACACTGTTGATGCAATTTTAGTAGACAGATGTGAGTCTCTCAGTTATCGATCCCACATGGATGGTAGTCTTTTGTCTATTAATGTTGGTGTGATAACTAGATGTAAACAAGATAAATTGTGAGGATAGTTGTTGATGCAATAACTTTAAAAATAATAAAGTAAAATATGATGATGATAAAATGGGATCCCCAACATGAATCTCCAGCATAATACTAAATGCTCACATGGTACAAAAGCATAGGTGATTTTCAATACAATAAAATTCAATGCATATCTTACCCAGCGTCACTCCTCTATTTAATCTAAAACTTAAACATGCATATTAACCTCACCTTCCAGTGAAGGCAATACGACACTATTTAGAACATGTGGACTAAATTCCTCTAATCCTCACTCAACTTTCGTTGAAATGCTTGTTGGCTCAAACTGTCACTGCACTTTCCAGTGTCAGTGACTACAATAACACTTTCATGTTAAAAAATTCAAACCCCAAGATTAAATAATAAAAGCAAGCTTGAATAAGGTAACATTTAACCAAGAATTCATTTGTACTTCCATACAAATAGAAATCAGAGATTAATCACCAGCATTTAGAAAGAAATAAGAAAAAATCGAATAGAGAAGACTATCCCTAGACAACTCGTCTGAATCTCTCTATTCCCTCTTGTCTCGCACTTAGGTCTCCTCGTCAAGAGCTAGTTTGCATCTGGTTTTCACGTTGGCTCACCCATGAGAGGCTTAAGCTACCATGGCCGCAAGCTTCAAGGTAAGATGATGAAGATGATGATAGAGGAGAAAAAAAATAAAAATCTCCCCTTTTTCTTCTCACGTCCCCCTTTTATGTCCTGCTCCAACAGTACATGTGTCCTTGAAATTATTTTATCCTTGGACGTGCAGGTTGGTTATACCAGACTGGACAGCTTACGTACTTTTGGTTCTTATCCGGACAGCTGTCAGTTGTGGCGACAATTCTGGACGCACTTTGGGATTAACTCATGCAGCGACATTGCAAACAACTATCAGGTGCGGCGACAATTCTGGATGTAATCTAGATTTTACTCATGCAGTGATATTAATGCAATAATATAGCAAAATTAAGGATAAAATAGGCTAGGATTCACTGAGTTATAAAATGTAAATTACTGAACTGAAAATGCTAAAATATATGCTAAAAATAATTAAATAGAGACAAATTAACCAATAAATAGGGATAAAACATATGTTCTTTCTAGTACTATCACACCTCAAAACTTGAGTTTTTACTTGTCCTAAAGTAAAACAGAAACTAGCAAGGCTACACAAGAATTTACTAAGGAAAATGATCATTCTAGCAACTTGAATCACTTAATATCCCAATGAATGATTCATATTCAGATGACGGAATATTGCATTGACAATACATAAGTATGAATGAATACGATTGCAACTTCATCAAAACTAGCATCATGCATTAAATCCTAAATTCTATCTACCAATACAACAGTTATTGTATAACATATGTCTCTTCTTTTTTTGTGAATAAGGGATATCGTTGCATTACTGTACCCTTGTTCCTGAGAAGCAACCATGGGGTGCAACAAACCCCTAGGAAGTACGTAATTACACCGACACATATTCATGCAGCAATAGCCTTTGGCCAGATTCATTTTTCTAATGCTTGCATTGGAGTATTCCCTCTTTAACATTTTACAATACACCCACTTTGGAGTGTCTCTTATTCATAACTATATATATATAAAACTAGCTGTAAAAGGTAGATTCATTCAAGATTCAAGGAATGCTACTAGTCATCCATTACTAATGCAACTTAAATCATTTATCAAAGAATTGAAGATACAACATTTAGTCAAATTTATCCAACTCATTCATTGATAATTCACATGCTTCAAGAATTAAGCATCGAATGTAACAAAAATTTTCCAGCACATATGCATTAACCACAAATAAACCTTGCATGCTTCAAAGAAAATTTTTGAAATACGAGTGTAATTCCAAACCTCATATGCATTCCCCCAAACTTAAAGTTTGCATTGTCCCCAATGCACTAAAATTAACATGCAAGGGCAACAGAAATGCAACGACAATATATACTTATTCCCTACAGCTACATCCATCGCATGAATACTACAACTAAAGCTTAAAATAAACTAACTCAATTATCCGCAGCCGTTGATGTGGCTGCATGATGTTTCTTTTTCCTCCTTTTCTTCTCCTCATTCTTTCATTTTTTATCCTTGAAGTACTTCTTTTTCTTTTCCTTGGGCTTTGCGTGATCTTCAGATTGCTCCTCAGTTCCTGGCTCAGCCCTGGCATCATTGACTACTGTTTGTGTAGGAGAGGCCGCTTGGAGTGGTCCAGTGTACACCACTATTACCTATGAATTTCATTGCTCCTCACTGGTAATCTCATCAACTTCTTCTGGTCTTGGTCTAGTTCGTTCCAACTTCTCAATATTTGCACCCATAGATTCGGGTGCGGTGACAACCTTCTCAACAAAATATTCTTCTTCTTTTTCTTTCTCCTTTTCAGCAACTTCTTCTTCTTCAGCAACAACTTCTTCTTTTGTAACATCAACTTACTTTTCAATAACAATGTCCTCTTGATCAGCAAAAATGTCATCCTCAAATAATCTATCAATCTATCATAGGTATTTATTGATATATTTGGATTCCTCTTCTTTCTCAGTATCAGAGACCTAAATAATTGGTGGGGATGCCACCGGTCCATCTCGGTCTTCAAAGTCATCATCTAAGGAAGAGAGGTCATAATTATGAATGATTGGTGGAAACCCAGAGAATTCTGGTAGGGGGATGGGCTCAGTTGGCCTAATGTGGCTACAATAGAACTGTTCCAGGCTCTGGTATAAGCATAAAACAAATTTTGGGATCGCTCCATATCTTCTATTATAGCGTTAAGCTTGATTTGCTTGTTGTTGATGGAATTTACCATTTTTTCGACATCCTTTAGTTTGCGCCATAATGATGTCTCTGCATTCATGCTTGTTCCTTTTCTGTAAACTTTGGCTTTACCCTTTCTTGTCTTGCTGGTCTCCACCTCCTTCAGCATTGGCGTGTTCTTACCTCGATTCAATCTTTCTACAGAGGCTTCAGTGATTGAGCCTTTATTTTCTAGGATTTCTTCACCAGCACAGGGCATGATTCCTCTTTGTTGGCACAATAACATCACTAGGGATGGAAAAATAAGATCCCAGTTTGCTTTGCAGCGTAGTCAGCTATTTTTTGGTGAAGAATTATGCCCACATCAATTTTTGGCCCTCGACTATAGAATTTATCAGACACATTCTGTTTAGGGTGACTGTGGTGCTGTGAGTGGAGGGCTTTAGTCTGCAGTTGACAAGGTGAAACCAACTTTTACCTTACAATGTCAGGAAAAAATGGTACATCGTATAGTTCTTTTGATGGGAACCCGTCCAAACTGCTCCCTTGACACATAAGACTCTCACCAACAGGTCGTATTTTTCATCTATGATGTCATCGATGAACTCAGAGTGTTTATCGGCATCGACCTTGGTGTTGTACAACTCATTAATGTTTACAGCATCCCATGGTATCAAACCTTCTCGAATGAAAATAAACTCTAACTTATGATCGTAGAGATTGGCATAGAACTCACGTATTAGTGAAGGTGAGTAGCTTTCAGGATGGTTACAAAAAGTTTCCCACTTTAACTTTGAGATGGTTTTGGAGACTTGCTTAGCTAAATCTTATTGTGGCGAAAGAGAAATGACTTGCTCGGGATGAAAGTTACGGTTCAGTATGTTGTGAAACCGTTCCTTTGCCACTTTATTCAGAAAGACTAGTGGCTCTTTTGCCTGCACTGGCTTGGGGGATTCTGATTCACGGACTGTGGTAGCAGAGAATGCATGTTCCCCAGCAGATTTGGTGGCTTTTTTTACTGAGCCTGTTGTTTTGCCATCTTTTGCTGAGGGAAAACAATTTAAAGGTAAAAAGATAGGATTTTTAAAAGAGAAAATAAATAAAAATGGTTGCTTGAATGTGTTACAATCAGTACAGTGAGGGAGAATTTATAGTGGGTGAAAGAGGAAGATGGAGAGGCGTGTTGTTTTGTAGAGAGGTATAGGGTTGGCTGGAAGAGTTGTGTCCAATAGAAATTGTGCCTGCTCAGAATGATCAAATGGCTGAGTGAGTTTTGATCCAACGGTGGAATCGAAATTTCTCTGAATTCTGACGAGCTATAAATGGTAGTGTAAACGTATAGAATGCGCTGACAACAAGATTTCAATGTGTCGACAATGGTATCTAATTATTCTGCAAAAAAGAAGGAAAGAAAACTTTAACAAAACATAAATAAAATAAAATAAACTAAAATCACAAAGTATTAATTAAAAATTAAAACTTTTCGACCAATTTAATGGTCTTTGCCTACTTTTGATCATTGTTGCCAAAACAGTGTTTCAGCCTCTGTCTATTCACTTTGAACTGATGTCCATCACGCAAATCTCAAATTTTGATTGCACCATAAATAAATACGGTGACATCTTCAAAAGGTCCAGACCAACGTGAACACAATTTACCTGGGTGCAATTTGAGTCGAGAATTGAATAATAAAATCTGTTGACTCACGACAAATTGTCGCTGTAAAATAATCTTGTCATGCCATCATTTGGTCTTTTCCTTGTAAATTGCATCATTTTCATAAGTATTTCTCCTAATCTCCTCCAGTTCAGTGATATCCAACAGTCTTTTCTTTCCAACCGCTTCACAGTCCATGTTCAGTTGTTTAATTGCCCATTTTGCTTTGTGTTCCAGTTCAACTGGCAAGTGACATGCTTTCCCAAAAACCAATTGATACGGCGACATCCCTAAAGAAGTTTTGTATGTTGTCCGCAATGCTCATAAAGTGTCATCCAATCAGAAAGGCCAATTTTTCTGCGAAGGGTTTACAACCTTCTCAAGAATGTTCTTAATTTGTCGATTCTATACTTCGGCTTGTCCATTGGTTTATGGATGATAAGTAGTAGTCATTCTATAATTAACTCTATATCTCTTCAGTGTGGTCGCCACTTGGTTGCAATGAAAGTGTGTACTCTGATCACTAATCAATGCCTTTGGTGTGCCAAAGTGAGTGAGTATATGCTTGTGAAAAAAATTTAGCACTATCTTTGCATCATCCTTTGGGACTGCAACAGCTTTCACCCACTTCGAGATGTAGTCAACAACTACTAATATATAGACATTTCCAAATGAACTCAGAAACGGTCCAATAAAATCTATACCCCAAACATTGAATAATTCAACTTCCATAATTGGCTGTTGCAACATTTCATTACGTCGGGATATAGAACCGATGCGCTGACACCTATCACATTGATTCACAAAATTGTGGGCATTTTTGAATAATGTCAGCCAGTAGAATCCTAATTGGAGAGCTTTAGCAACAATTCTCATACCACCAAAATGACCTCTATAAGGAGCATCATGACAATGCTTCAGGATTGAAAGCATCTCATCTTTTGGAACACAATGCCAAATGATGTTGTCATTGTATACTTTGAATAAATACGACTCGTTTCAATGATACTTCATTATGTCATGAAGAAATCTTTCTTTTTTACTGCCTGTGACACCCAATGGAAGTTTTCTACATATTAGATAATTAACAAAATCTATACACCAAGCGGTTGTATCTACAACAAATAACTTTTTATCTGGGAATGCGTCGACAATTTGAAGTATGTTCCCGTCTTTGCTGCCAACTTCTAGTCAAGACAGATGGTCTGTAACTTGATTCTCTGAACCCTTACGATCTTTTATCTCGATGTTAAATTCTTGCAATAGTAATATCCAACGTATCAATATTGGTTTGGCATCCTTTTTCACAAAGCGATATCTCAACGCTGAGTGATTAGTAAATAGAGTAGCCTTTGCGCCGACAAGATAGGAACAAAACTTGTCAAAAACAAAGACTACATCCAACAATTCTTTCTCGGTGGTGGTATAATTGAGTTGAGCCTTTGTAAGAGTTTTTCTAGCATAATAGATGGCATAAAATATTTTTCCCTTTCGTTTTCCTAGAACTACACCCACGACAAAGTTGCTTGCATCGCACATAACTTCAAAAGGTTGGGACCAATCTGGTGCAACGACAATGGATGCATTCACTAGCTTCTTTTTTAACTGAAGAAAGGCATCCATGCATGCATCGTCAAAGAATAATTTTCAATTCTGTTCCAGCAATGAGCACAAGGGCTTTGCAATTTTTGAAAAATCTCTAATAAACCGTCGGTAAAACCCTGCATGTCCTAGAAAACTGTAAATACCTTTCACTTTTGTTGGTGGAGGTAATTTCTCAATGATTTCCACCTTAGCTTTGTTTACTTGAATGCCTTGACTAGAAATGCGGTGTCCTAACACAATGCCTTCAGTTGCCATGAAATGACATTTTTCTTAATTCAGGACAAGATGTATGTCTTCACATCGCTTCAGTACTTTATCCAAATTGTCAGCGCAATGATCAAAATCATTCCTATAGATAGAGAAATCATCCATAAATACCTCTAAAGAGTCTTCGATCATATCTGAGAATATTTTCGTCATGCACATTTGAAATGTGGTTGGTGCGTTGCAAAGACCGAAAGGCATACGGTGAAAAGCGAAAGTACCAAAGAGGCAGGTGAAAGTTGTTTTCTCTTGATCCTCTAGTGAGATAGCAATTTGATTTTAACTAGAATAGTCGTCTAAAAAGCAATAATAGGTCTTTTAAGCAAGCCGATCCAGTATTTGGTCGATGAGGGGAGTGGAAAGTGATCCTTCTTTGTGGCCGTATTCAATTTATGATAATCCATACAAACTCGCCATCCCGTATGAATACGTGTAGGACTTAATTGATCCCTATCATTACGAACCACAGTGATGCCACTCTTTTTAGGCACGCATTGCACTGGACTTACCCAATTGCTATTAGAAATCGGGTA
>JABEZY010272758.1:0-11912 GCA_013467495.1 Gossypium gossypioides
GTTTAATTTGCCAACAAGTGAAAGCTGAGCATCAAGTACCATCGGGTTTACTTCAACCGATAATGATTCTAGAGTAGAAGTGGGACAGCATCACGATGGATTTTGTGACGGGATTGGCCACGTGATTGGCCACGTGTAGGGTAATTATGAAGCTGTGTGGGCTATAAATAAGGGTGTGGCTGTTGTAACGGGGGTTCTTTTCTTTCTTTTCTTTTGCCATGTTTTTATTTTGTATACACCGAGAAAAGAGGGGATAACCTCGTCAGAGAAGAACCAGCGAGTGCCCGAATAAGAAGTAAAGGTTGTGGAGTGTAACAAAAGACTTGTGGTATAACCAACTACTTGGAAATCATCTATGAGTATCCAATTTGTGTGGGTTTTCTATGAGTCTACCCCGAGTCCCTGTATACTTTTAGGTTTCACGTTGTAATAGTTAAAGGTTATGAATTTAGGTTATCAACTTGTGTGAAGTGTAACGCATGTTAGTTGCTAACTATGGCAAAGAGCCTTGACCTTGTGGGAAAACACGCATATGTTCGAAATAATATGGATTAAGACATCTGTGATGAGTGGTAATTATGAGATTTGAGGTTAGCACAAGGAAGGACATAGGAAATAGTAAGAAAATGTGAATTTGGATTTGTTTCATGTAATGCATGTTACGTATATTCATAGTAAGATATGAGATCGCCAGACAGAAAGGTTGACTATGTAGTTGTATTGCATGCTAAGTCTTAAGTCTTAATCTCAATTAATGTGTTTTGGGTGAAACATATCTGTTAGTTGTAGTGTTTAGTGTATTCTATCCGCCAAAGGAGAGTCATACTTAGTAGGCGGATAGATGCCAGTCAATAGGTATATCTAGGATGATAGAGTATGTGAAAGTAGCTATATCTATTCTTTTGATGTTAGCTAAATTGTTCTCTACGAAAGTAGTTGCATATTGTTTCGATTGATGATAGAGTCCACCAGGGGATACTATCTATCTAGGATAGATATTCGCCATTGTTGTATGTGAAAGAGTATAAGCGTAACTGTCTTTTCGGGAAGTTTGTTAACTTATTGGTACTTGTATATGTATATATATGCCCAAATATTCCTACTCATGGAATTTGTTTGGAAAGGGTGGAGCATTTTTATTACTGGAGCTCTCTAAGTTTTTTTGAACTTACTCCTTTTCTTTCCCATTTTCAAGGTGGTGCCTCGACGTAAAAGGGATTGTAAAAGGTGATACTATGCGTATACTTTCATTTTGGGCGGGTGGCATGTAGCTCTGTTTTGTAACAAACATTTGTAATAATTTACATCTTTCACCAAATCACTATTTTAAGAGTGTGTTTACGTACTCTTGAAACTTTTGTGCATTTGAAACTATATTTAACTGCTAGTGATGCACTTGAAACTTTTGTGCGAAAAATAACTCATCTTCCATTTTATATAAACCTGTAGACTTTGTAAACCTTCCGCCAAAAATTTGTTTTCAATTATGTTTTATATTATATGGCATGTCCCTAATTTGATTGTATTGTCATTTAAAAATTAGGCTAACGCCCTAGTTTAGTAAGTATATCTGTGAATCAAGGATATAAGCGAGATATGCTTCACAACCCTTCCTTATCAGTTTTTGAGCTAACAATGCTGGTATTAAATTAGTTGTACAATTTGTTCCACTAGCTTCAACACAGATAGATTCGTCGTTCTAGCATTTTAGTGCAATCTGCTTCTATCTACAATTGACTATCGCATCATGCTCAGTCAACCAGTCTATACCCAAAATGTTATCAAATTTATCAAACGGGAGAAACATTAAATTAGCGGGAAAATCATTACGCCGATGTAACACCCAATACCCGATCCGATCGTAGGATATGAGTACAAAGTGTCACATGAACAAGACCCTTTTGATTTAACAATAATTTAACCAATTTATTCAAGGGGTAGACCAAGTCGAGATTAAAATGTAACCCCTACTGCAACTGGTACTATGCGTAAATGAAAAATTCTTACAAAGTTGATACCTTATGTAACAACTCGTTTTCAGTGAAATCAGAATAGTAGTTTTGGGACCACAAATTCAAAGTCAAAAAATTTATTTTATTATTATTTTACTGCCTACAGTATGATAGTAATACCGTATAAAAATTTCGTTAAGAAATTTTACCGTTTACATGCTCAATCTTATAAAAAGGACTAAATCGTGTAAAATACAAAAGTTGAGTTCTAATAGAACCTTAAAGTGGCAGCCCTTATATGGTAATTAGACCATAAATGTGTTTGTAGAATATGATGGCTTGGCATATTGTGTAATTACTAATGATTTTAAATGTTATAATTGTAAATAAGTAATAAATGATAAATTAAAAGAAAACCTAATTAATCACCATCTTCCATTATCATTTTTCAACCAAAATTAAGAAAGAATAAAAGCCATAGGAGCTTGAAGTTTCGGCAGCCCTAATTTCCTTGCTTTGGTATGCATTTTTAATCCGTTTTTAATGATTTTTATGTTTTTAGGATCGTTGTAGCTTAATCTAGCTAGCCAGGGGACTAATTTGTGAAATTGTTAAACTATTAGGGTTTTAACAATTTTGAATAGACATGAGTTTTGAAGTTTGATGATAGAAAATGAATGGTTATTGTTAGATGAACAACTTTTGTAAAGAGATTTTTGATGAAATTGTCAATTAGGGACTAAATTGAAAAATAGAAAATATTACATGGTGAAATTTTGAAATAAATGAAATTTAGGGCATGCTAGGGACCTAATTGATATTCAGCCATAGTGGGTTGTGGTGAAATTGTGTAAATTTCCATTTTTATGAGATAGGGACTAAATTGTAAAAAATTAAAAGTATAGGGGCAAAATGGTAGTTTTTCCAAAATATGTTTTGGATTAAATTGAATCAATTATATGTTGAATTGAGTTAAATTTATCCGCATAAATCTATTTAAACCTCGTACGGAGTTAGATCGGGGTAAAGAGAAAGTCTCAGATTAATCGCCTCCGTATCTACGTTTACTCATCGAGGTAAGTTCGTGTGACTAAATTATATATTTATATATCTTAATTGAATTATATATGTATTTGTAAAATTGCCATGTAAAATTACCGATCGCATATCCGACGACATACAACAAGTACCGAGCCTGTTTGAACTTTAGGAATCCGTAGGATACAAATGACATGTCATTAGGGTTACATGATTTAGCTGAGGTCCTGCATGTATTATGGATACTCCACAGCTCGTGAGAGCATACCGATTTATAGCTCGTGAGAGCATACCAATCTACAGCTTGAGTGAGCATACCGATTTACAGCTCGTATGAGCATATATGTACATGAATTGACAGATTACAGTTATTTGAGCTAGCACAATATGTGTAAGATATCCCAGGTATCCAATGGTATTCTAAGCGGTTCAATGAGCAATGTTTTGATACGTAATGATAAGAGTCCGATACGAACTATTACAGGTATATACATGAATTATATGGGAAATGTTGTTACATGGTATATGGAAACTTGAATTGGTTGATACATGTATAAGGGAACTTGGTCAATTGATGTATTCATCCATGTTTATTGGTTTATATAATTAATTACATGGCTAACATGGTTGGTGTATATGTGCTTAGGCATTTGGCCAAATTGTATTGGGATATGCTTGCTTACTTACCTATTATATGAATAAATGATAAGTTAAATTCTAAGTTATACGAACTTAGTAAGCTTAAATGCTTACTCTGTGTTATTTTCCATGTTTTATAGTGAATCAGAAGCTCGTTTGGGTTGGAAGCTTGTCGGAGCTATATCACACTATGCATCGGCTCTTTGGGTACATTCGGTTGTTTTAATTTTGGTTATAATGGCATGTATAGGTATTTTGGCTAATGTTGGCCTATATGTTTTGTTGTGAATATGACCATTTGATTTAGCTTGTGTTTTGACATATTTTGGTATGTATACAAGTTGCTTTAAAACGGTTGATGAATGACTTATTATGGTTGAATGATGGAAGATGAGATGATAGATTAATATGCATAATATATATGGCTTGTGACTTGTTGAGCATTGGTATTTTGTTGAATAGCTTAAATGACTATTGATGCTAATTATAGAATGACATTTTGGTACTAAATGGTTGTGTTTTGGTAAGTAAATTATATGATATGAATTGAAGCAAATATGCATGCAAGTTAGTTGACTATTTGGTCAAATTGAATACATGGTTATACATGTTTGCATATTGTCATTTGAGGTGCCTAAGGGCATATTGATTGTATGATATTATACCATATGTATATGACTTGTTTGTAGCTTGATTTTACATGATTTTGGTGCCTTATTATGGCTTGTCCATATGTGCATTTTTTGCTATAGGTACATGCCAATTTGGGTGAGAAAAATGGCTAGTAAAATGACCTATTTTTGTCCACACGGGAGTGTGTCTCAGTCGTGTGTGACACACAGTCGTGTGTGACACACAGTCGTGTGTGACACACAGTCGTGTGTCCTCTGTAGCTTTTAAATGGTTGCAAGTCAGGCTGTTACATGGCCTAGCACACGGCCTGGTGCACGGTCGTGTGGCTTGACCGTGTGACCAAGTCATTGAGTTACACGGGCACAGACACGGGCTGAGACACGGCTGTGTGTCCCTACTTTGAATGCCCACACGTCTTGGCCACATGGCCATGTAACCCCTGTAGTTTTAAAAATTTATACTATTTTCTGAAGAATTCTTTGAGTTTTTTATTTAGCCTCGACTTGTTTCTAGCATGTATTTAGGGCCTCAAAGGCTCGTTTAAGGGACACTAATGTATGTTTATTGGTTTTAATATCTTTAATACAAAGATAACCAACTTTAACTCTGAGGCGTGGCTTCTAAGGGTAGCCCTTAATATACATGAAACAACTACCTTGCCCATCTCTTGAAACTAGTAGTGTCTTGCTTGGTCCCTTCAATAAAATTTTTGAGACATCATCTACCCTGCATGGAAGCAGAAATGTTATAACTTTAGGAGAACTTAGCGAGATCCTATACATTGGTTTTCATAGAAGATTTCCTAGAAATTATGGAACGTAAAATCTTAAGCATGGAAGAGAAACTCCTTGGAACTTGTAGGAAGATCCGTAATTTCTCTGGTGTAGCCTTTGGCATTATTTCTCCAAACGAACTATTAGTGGGCATTACCACTTATCAAAATTGTCTTCAAAATAATGCTTTATTATGGGTTTTAACCCTGTCTGTCATTATTCCATGCTTCCCTTGGACTCGTCAGGATATGCCTCATCTCGAATTTCTCGTAGTTGCCAACACGAGTTGGGCAAACCTACTGACATTATAACCAAAACCTCGCCATAGCTACGAATCCCTTCTTTGATCCCTTTTGCCCACCATGATCTCCATATTGATTTGTCATAATAATTTAGCGAAAATCTACTTTTTAACTTGACTTGAGTCGGATCCCCTTTTTCTGGGTAAGACTGTTTCTGTCGTCCTTATCCACGAACTCAATAAGTTATTTTGCTGAGTGAATCGGCACCCCCTTTTTCCTGGCGGACTCACACTCGCAATGTAACCCTTAGAGTGCTTACTCTTTTAAGTCCAATCTTCTTAAGACGCTTCAATTTAATGACAGTCCCCAACAGGCTATCCTGCCCAAGAATTCCTAATGGTCTCCACCTATGGTAGTCCCACAAAGTCTTACCCTATCATCCTCTTTTTCAGTAGATAGTGGCAGACTTACCGCTCCAATCGTTTAGCTTAGGTTCTGCTTGGTTGACTCAATGCTATATTACTTATTAACCACTAGTGAACTATTAAATGATGGGTACCCCTTATCTTGAATAGGGTACCCTTTCTATTTCCTTTGACTTGATAAGACCATATATATACCCAATTCCTCTTTTCATAACAACTTGGCAGATACCTTTATTAACAAGCTTACCCGTATTCTCAAATGCTTTTACTGACTATTCTCTTCTTCATAGTTTGGCGGATTCTCTTACAATTCCGTCTACCCGTGTCCTCAAACGCACTGTAATCTTCCAACTGTACTACTCTCCACAAAGTCTTACAATGATCTACCTTTTCTTGCTCAGTCAATTTCTTGGCTTCATCATTTTGGAGGATTTTATTTGGTGGACCCCATCTTGAAAGTCTTGGCGGACCCCATATGTTGCCAGAGCCGAGTTATGGTCTTACACAATATATCCTATGTTTAATGTCCTGGTGAACCTCATATGTTTTCATAGTCGAGAAATGGTCTTACACAGTATATCCAATGTTTAAAGTCCTGGTGGACTCCCGATTCTAAGGAATCAATAAACCTTTTTTGAGGTGTCGCCCCAAAGGACCTTTTGATAACCGTCGTCGTGATGTTGCTATATAGTGTTGATAGACCGTCATCACAGTGTCACTCTAGCGAGCTAGTCAAAAAATGTTGTCGTGGTGTCACTACATAGAATTGATATACTGTCGTCATGGTGTTGCTCTAGCGAACCAGTTGATACCATTTCACGATCCTGCCCAATCTTCCTTGAATCCCCATTTTAGTCTCCCATTCTTCTTTTTCACCAATTATTTAAATCTTCAACTACCCCGTCATCGTACTTCCCTCCATACCCCGCATATCATACACATTTTAGACAATTCACATAAACAATTGTATTTATTTCATTAGCATGTAGTATGCTACCCATTAATACTTCAAATCATAACTAAATAAACCTTAAGTATACATATATACAAGCGTACTCAGTCACTATGTTCATACCCAACCACAGATTTAGACAACACAGAACAAAAAAAACATATCAATCAATAGTTCAACATCATCGAACACGTAGAAATGGAGCACATGAACTCACCTTGCTTCCTTAATCCTAGTCAGCTTAGCTTGTCCAACCGCTAAAGCCTCCTTCATCCTAGCTGTCACACCCCAAATTTTAAGTAGTTAATGTTAGTTCTTTAACAAGCTTGCGAATGACATAATGGTTTTGTGAATCAAGTTGAAGTCTCCATACTCTCAATTTTTATAACTTTTGGACAAAAATTTGGTCAGCGTAAGCATTCAAACCATCCATGCATGTAGCCCTTCTTTCAAAATTTTGTAACTTCCTTTTTCAATTCTATTCATGTTATGTTTTTGAAACTCCCATGTTAATTCACCTTCAATACAATCTAACTTTCTTGTCTCCTCATGAATGTCAGGTTGGAGGTTTGAATTTGGAATTTGAATTGGTTGTGCTTGGTTGTGTCGTTGCCCTATTTCCATTTGCTAGCAATTTCTTTTGGTTTTTTCATAAAATTTTCTCATTTCCTCCTCCCTTTCAACCACTATGAGCCACCCTTTCTTGGAATTTTTTTACTACTTTCTTTTTCATTTGTTGTTTGTTGTCTATCACATCTCCTTCAACTTTATTATTTTTGCACCACCCCTTGCCGCCAATGACCACCATACCACCACCACAAAAACACCTTGTGCCACTACTCTTTGCCAACTTTCACCTTTGCATCACCACTCTTAATCATTCTTTCTTTTCTCATTTTCCTCTTCTTTTCATTTTTTGTTGGAAAACGGTTTTCTTGCACATTAAAAAAAATTAAAATTTTGAAAATCAACCTGATTTGTGATATTTATAGCAATAAACCTTAACTGAATACGCACCTATGTTTTCTGATAAGCAAATCCTTGATTTTTTTGGCTTTGAACCAAATGATCTTTTTTATTCTCATACCACAATCTGCTTCGAGTGTGAGCTCGAATCAATTGAACGAAAACATAGGACTATAAAAAGTTTTCATTTTTGGGTGCAAATGAAAATTCTCTCTTCTTTAATAAAAACCGGTAAAATTTTTATTTTTAAAATTATATTTATAAGTTGAGAATAAATTCTTTCTATTTTTTGGTAAAATAGAAATCTATCAAAAGTCATGTTAGTCACTCTACTCGTGCCATCTATTTATAGGAAGAGAAGGTAGAACCTTTGTAGAGTTGTAGAGCTTTATTTTAAATAGAAAAACAAAATCCTACTTAGAGTAGGAGAGGGGTGAACGACTCAACATTGTATTTATACTAGGGTTGTCGCCTCCTTTATGTTATATGAGGGGTTTTGGGCCTCACTCACATCGAGTCCAATTACAAGTACTTCTTGGGTCTTTTTGACCCAATACTCTGTAATGTGCTCCAACCCGATTTAGTTTTTCTATTTACCAAATAAACTTTAATATTTACATATCAAATAATTTTCCTATCCCAATTTTACTCTAATAAGATTTTAACGGTTTTACCCCCATAAATTTTGACGATTTTACCCCTAATAAAATTTCGAAAAAATTCATTTAATATGTCACAACTCAACATGTTCACTATGACCAAATGGTTTATTTTCATTTACGGGCTTCAAAACAACCCAAAAACATAAACTCATTCTTCTATCATTTTTTAAGTAATCTATATAGGATTACAAATTTCCATTTCCATTTTTGGAAACCTATATTCATTTCCAAATGATTCTATTTCTCCATTTACGAGAAAACCATAATCAATCCTGAATGTTTCCCATTTCTCTTTTTCTATTAATTTTGTTATTTTTATTCAAACATGCAAAATTCATTTTTGGTTTTAACGAGATAGCAAAGGGACCGATTGGACATATGTAGTTAAGGCTCAAATGATTTATAATTAAGTTTCGACTTTTCTCTTATTAATTTGAAACTCAATTAGTCAGGAAGTCATTCAACTATAGTGTCATGACTAAGCTCTCCCCAACGACATACCAGTACGAAAGCAACTACTTAGTGCTCGTCCAATGACCTTGTCATTAGTGTGTTACCCTTATAGGATATCCTTGATATCTTTGAGATAATATCCTTTCTCCCAATATTATCCTATTTTATCTCATGGTCACAATTATATCTTCCTTCATGAAAAGTCAATCACTATCAAATAGTGATCAAGTCATCCATCACAAAGACAGACGACTCGTTGTCATGTTTACTTTTCATCAACCATGTAACACCAATGAGAGGATATCATTTACCCATGTTTTGGCCTATGAATTCCACTATTGTGAATGACGCTACATACTACAGTTGTTATACACCCAACACACCAACTTTTGGTTCCTTATCTATTTGAACTCAAGCTTTTACTTACATCAAAGTGTAAGATTCACGCATACATAGTCTGCCATCCACTTAGGAATTTAAGTATGCAACACTATGAACATCACAAGTGAAGAAATCCATAAACGGATTGAGGATCTATTTGGGTCATATTCAATGTACTATCAGTCCAATTAGTCACATCTATGTCTCTATCTTCTGGGAGTCATCCGCTTTGATGCCCAAGACAAGGCATCTCCCAAATTGGACTTGATAGACGACATATTAGTCTTTTAATTGATTTGCTCATTTTCGATTAGACTAAAGACATGTTTAGGTTTTTCTACTAATACAAGATATATTTCTGTACTACGATCAAACCATGTAAGACCGCTTAGTATTAATTAAATATTTAGACAACCAATGAGCAACATTTGCTTCCATTTTGCTTTGCGTGCAAAAACCATGTGAGGAGAATTATACAAAGTATATTAATGTCATTAATGAATTTGTTTTATTAACCAATTTGTTAAAAAAATTACAAGTGTATATTGAAAAAAATGCTACACTTAGGGCACTAGATCCAACATTTTTTTTCTTTTCATTAAAACAAATTGTTGTCCCTCTTCCATTCTTTTCCAATGCATCTTTCTAATTCACCACTGCTGTCCACCACCGTGCACTACTGTCTGTTGCTAACAATTGTGTATTTTTATTTAATTCTTCTTTATTTTCTTCTACTCTCTTCATAACATATTTTTTTGTTGTTATGAATTTATCATACTAATTTCTTCATATGGTGGGTTGTAGATTCTACATAAATTCCGATCAAATCCTCAATTAAGTTGTAGTGTTGTTCCGACTTACCTTTAGTATTTAAAAATGTAAGTATTTAAAGAAGTAAGTTCGATTCTGTATTAAGATTTTTATTTTCATTGATGGTCTAGTGATCATGCTAACCACGAATTTTGGATTGAAGGATTCTTTACCAACGTATCAAATCAATCATGAATTCAAGGAGTAATTAAATAATAAGTTGTTCAAGTATTTGTGATGAGGAGTTTATACGATTTAGATTGGTGATTTTGGATCGTTTGTCAAAGGTGTGTGTTTTATCTCATGTGATAAGTTTAAAAAATGTTTTGATTTTGATTGATTTAATCATGGGAAAATTTTTACAAGTAACATAAAGTGGCCTAATGTGCCAAATGATTTTTGAGTTAAAAAAGAAGGTAATTATTCTGTTTTTTATCTGTTTAATGATTGTTATGTGATTATTGGTAAGTTATGATTTTTTCTAATTCTCATGGCACATGACATTATGGCAGTTGTTATCATTGAAATCTGACACATGGTTCTGCAAAGCATGGAATCCCATGCCTACTAATTTCTGTTAAATATCTGATTGTATGTTGAACATGCTTATTGTTTTGATTTTGTATTTTCATGCCATGTCACATTGCATGGGTTCGGACGATATTCTACGGAGGAAGTTCTGGAAGTTTATTGATATACACTATCTGGTGGTTTAACCACATATATGTTCTGGCAACTTTATTGCGTTTCTGGTGGATTGACCACATATATCTATTTTTTCAACTTGTCTGCAATTCTGGTGGCAATGCCCATATTTATCTGTTAATGTGTTTTGGATAGGTGAGTTCTGGGGAATTCTATTTGGTGTGTAGTGGATTTGGGTAGGAATTTTTTGAAAAATTTGCATTATTTTTCTAAAAAATCTGCATTGTCATAAACATGCATTCTGAAGTCTGCAAATTTAAAATTTTTGAGTTCTTTATAATGAATTGATCTATTTGATATGTTAACTGTTTGTATACTCGAGTTAAAACTCACACTGGGCTTCTGAGATCACCTTTTATTTTCAAAACCTTTTCAGATACTACTCGTGGCTAGGACCTGGATGGTACCTTGGAGGGAGTCTCTTGGAATAAGATTTGATAAAAGTATTTTATGATTAACTGGGACTTGTTTAGACTTTGGACTATTTTTATTTATTTTGAGCTGTGACATGAGGATTTCATTTTGGTAATTTGATTGCATGCTTAAACTTTGAATTTTAAACTGTTTAATTATTTACTTTGGTGAACAAAATTTTTTATCACTTTAAAAACTTTTTTAAAATTTTTTTTCATTTATTCCGCTGTAAACTTGGATAATAAAATTTTGTAAAGTAATGTTTTTAATTTGAAAACAAGTGTTTTTTAAAACTATCAAAATGTAACAATCTGAGTTAAAATGTAAAATTACTTAAACTAAATATTTTTTAATAAAAATCTCGATGACAAACTTCTCTTTAAAAACTAGTAGTGTTTTCAAAAAGATGAGTTAAATAAAATTTATTTTGAAGTCATTTCTTGGTGGTCGTTGTAGCTTTTGGGATTTGGCCATAATGTCTAGGTCGTGTTTGAGAGGTTATATTTTGTGGTATTAGAGCTTGAGTTGAAAACTCGGACTGTGGATTTTAAATTGAGTCTACTTGCATGTTTTAAAGGATATTTTGGAAAAAAAATTACTATTTAATTTCAAAACTAAATTTTCAAGAATCCGAGACTCCCATACAGAGCTTTTTAAGTTCTTTTATTCAGAACAATCGAAGAAGACAACACAATTAAGAAAAAAAATTTGGTAGACAAAATTGAGGAGGAATTTCCTTTTTCAAGATTGTCCACTTTTAACCTATATATATATAACTCACACACATGGTCTCCCAATCTCTTTTACCCAATCATCGGTAATTATTATGTCTCCCACTTTGGGACCAGCCGATTGCATTCTAACCAA
>JABEZY010272759.1:0-20495 GCA_013467495.1 Gossypium gossypioides
TGTTTCGGGTGCTGGTCTTGAATGTCCTACCGATGGCTGAGGTCCTGCATTTGTTGCAGATACTCCACAACTCATGTGAGCAATATCATGTAGCTTACATTCCAACCCATAGCTTGTGTGAGCAGACCCATTTCACAGCTCGTGTGAGCAACAATGTAAAGGAAAAGGAAAGGTTATGGTTATATGTTTAGCACACTTCGTGTGAGCTTTCCTGCGTATCCAATTCTAAATGGTTCAACAGTCATGAAAAGGAAAGGAACGGTAAGTGTTCAAATGAACTATGTCATGAATCTATGAAAAGGTTTGAAATGAAAATGTTCAATGAAAGTATATCTATGTTCATGAAGAGGATGAATTCAAAAATAGTTTGTTCATGTACACCTAGCTTACCTTATGATATTTCAAGTGAATTATGTGTTAATGCACTAACATGGTTTGTTGATGGTGTTTAGTCTTGTACCAAGCTTATGGTTTTATTATATTATACTTAATCTTAATGTTATGCAATGAAAAGGTAAGTTATGTTCATGTTTTACGAACTTACTAAGCATTATTTACTGACGTAGTTTTCTTTCCTATGTTTTATAGATAATCAGAAGCTCAATCAATTTTGAAGCTCGTTGAAGATCTATCACACTATCCAGCAATTATATCGGTAGTTTTGCTGTTTTGGCCAAGGTTATAATGACATGTATAAGTAGACTTGTGTTTGATGTTCAGTTTAATGCTTAGATGTTGAATTTGGCATGTATATGTTGCTTTGGCATCATGTGTTGTTGATTGGTTTATGACATCTTGGTAATTATGATGCCTATTTAGTATGTGCTAATGTAGCAATAGTTTGATGCGTGTTTCAATGACCCATGTGGTATGTGATGGATTAGTTCAATGTGGTCAAGATAGGGTATATATTTTAAATGGTATTGGACATGATGTGTATGGTTAAAATTTGGTAATATTTATATATTTAGGAAGGATTTGAATGAATGCATTTGAGGTGCCTTCTTTGGCATATTGGTTGGAAGAATTTTGGTCTATTGAATTGGTCATTTAATGCATGTTTTGGTAAGATTTTAAAGCTTTGAGGTTGTGCACAAAATGCTTTTAGGTACATGTTTGAGTTGGTGTTGGAAATGACTTGATTTTGGCAAACTTCATGTCCACACGGCCTGAGACATGGGCGTGTGACTGAGCCATCTGTGACACATAGCCAGGTGACACGACTGTGTGTCCCTTGTAGATTTTATTGCATACAAGTCAGGCTGTTACACGACCTGGCACACGGGCGTGTGGCTTAGCCATGTGACACAACTCAAAGAGTTACACGGGCATGGACATGGGCTGGGACACGGCCGTGTGACCCCTACAGTTCAATTTTTCTAACTTTTTCTTAAACTTTCCAATTCTTTCCAATTTAGTCCCAAATTGTTTCTAAAGTATTTTTAAGGCCTCAAGGGCTCGATTTAGGGACGATTTGTATGCGAATGTATGGATTATATCATGTTTATGTTTAATGTTCAAATTGTACTGTAATGCTCTGTAACTCTATTTTAGCACGGATACGGGTTAGAGGTGTTACAATTATCACTATATGTAATATTGTGACTATTACATAATAATCCAAGAAACATATTTATAGCGGATCAGTCCAATATGATGTTCTCTAACACATACTCATGTATTGATTTTGACATCCCTATGTCAATGACAACTCTTTGTCATCAATCAACTACACATTAGTCTTAATGTATTATTGTTATCCAAGCCCACAATAATACTTCACTAAGGACTGTTTAAGAATAATCATATTTTCTTAGGACTTTATTAATATTAAATTTATTTATACACAGAAAAAAAAACTGAAATAATAATGGCAATGCCTTATATTAATAAACAAGGTAAAACGAGTATGTGATTACAACCATCTCATGATTGGTCTTTGGGCGTAATCTAACAATCTCCCACTAGCACTAAGACCAATCAATCATATATCTAATACCGAGTGACTTAGTGTGACAATCATGCTTTTGTTGTATCAGAGGCTTTGTCAATGGATCAACAATGTTGTCATCTATTGGTACTTTGCATATTTCCACATCTCCTCGATCAATTATTTCTCGAATGAGATAAAAGAGCATAAGTATATGTTTGGATCACTGGTGAGGTCTTGGTTCCTTTGCTTGTGCAATAGCTTCATTGTTGTCACAACGAAGTTCTATAGCATCTAATATGCTAGGCACAACCCCTAGTTCATATATGAACTTCTTGATCCAAACAGCCCATTTTACATCCTCACTAGTTGCAATATATGCGGCCTCAGTTGTAGAATCAACTATTGTATCTTGCTTTGAACTTTTCCAGCTCACAGTGCCACTATTAAGGCAAAACACAAAACCTGATTGCGATCGTGAATCATCCATGTCGATTTGGAAACTAGCATTAGTGTAACCTTTGACACTCAAATCTTCCTCACCTCCATATATAAGTAATGTATCCTTAGTCCTTCTCAAGTACTTAAGGATATTTTTAACTACGACCCAATGACTTTCACGAGGATCTACTTGGTATCGACTCGTCATGCTTAAAGCATACGATACATCTGGACGAGTACATAGCATGGCATACATGATAGATCTAGTAGCCAAAGCATATAGAGTCTTACTCGTACGTTCTCTCTCTATTGAATTTGAAGGACACATTTCCTTCGATAGTGAAATACCATGTCTGATAGGTAGAAATCCTCTCTTGGATTCTTCAATATTGAACCTTTTCAGTACTTTATCTATGTATGTACTTTGGCTTAGACCTAGGAGCCTTCTTGATCTATCTCTATAGATTTTGACTCCTAATATGTATGTAGCCTCGCCCAAGTCCTTTATAGAAAAAAATTCCTAACCAAGTCTTAACAGGTTTTAGGGTAGTATGTCATTTCCTATGATAAGTATGTCAACTACATACAATACCAAGAATACAATAGTGCTCCCACTAATTTTCTTGTAAACACAAGGCTTATCTTTTTTTTTTTGATAAAACCAAACTCTTTGATCGCATCACTAAAATGAAGATTCCAACTTCAAGAAGCTTGCTTTAATCCATAAATGGATCTTTGTAGCTTGCATATCTTACTAGCATCTTTTGGGTCGAAAAAACCTTCAGGTTGTCTCATGTACAGATCATTTTCCAGTTTCCCATTAAGGAAAGTTGTTTTGATGTCCATCTGCCATATTTCATAATCATGAAATGCAGCTATTGCAAGTAAGATCCAGATGGATTTAAACATAGCAACAGGAGAAAAGATTTTGTCGTAGTCTACACTATGAACTTGTCGAAAACCATTAGCGACTAATCGCCCTTTGTATGTTTTTACATTACAATCGATGTCAACTTTCTTTTTGAGAACTCACTTGCACCCGATAGGTTTAAACCCTTCAGGTGGGTTACCCAAGATCTATACTTTGTTTTCTAACATGGAATCCATCTCAAACCTCATGGCCTCAAGCCATTTCTCAGAATTTGGGCTCTCCATCGCTTCTTGATAAGTCTTAGGCTCATCTTGATCCATAAGTAGAATATCACCATGAGTTGTAATGAGAAATCCATATCTCTCAGGGACATGGCGTTCTCTTAAAGATCTTCGCGATAATTATCTTTCCAAAATAGTCGATTCTTCCACAACAACTTGTGGAACCTAATTTTGTTTAATCTCTGTTCAGTGATCTGTTGTTGTTCTTGAATTTTTCTAAGTTCTATTCTTCTACCACTTCCTTTTTTAAAGACAAACTCTCTTTCAAGGAAGACTCCTGCTGAGCAACAAACGCTTTATTCTTGGTAGGATTGAAGAAATAATATCCTTTAGTTTCATTAGAATATCCCACAAAGATTCGCTTTTGAGATTTGTGTTTGAGCTTAGTAGACATCTGACGTTTAACATAAGCTTCACATCCCCAAATCTTCATGAAAGACATACTAGGACTTCTCATTCCATATCTCATACTGTGTCTTTTGAACCAATTTAGATGGAACACGATTTAGTGTGAAAGCAGTTGTTTCAAGTGCATGTTCCCAAAAGGAAGTAGAAAGATCAACATGACTCATCATTGATCGAACCATGTCTAATAGTGTTCAATTTATCATTTCAAAAAATCCATTCCATTATGGAGTATCAGGAGGTGTAAGTTGTGAGACAATCCCACATTCTTCAAAAACTCATCAAACTCTAAGCTTAGGTATTCTCCTCCTCGATCTGATCGAAGTGCCTTAATACTTTTACCTAGTTGGTTTTGTACTTCATTTTTAAATTCCTTGAACTTTTCAAGGGCTTCAGATTTATGGCGCATAAGATAAATATACCCATATCTACTAAAGTCATCAATGAAAGTAATGAAGTATTCAAAACCTCCTCTGACTTGTGTTTTCATTGGTCCACATACATCACAATGTATTAAGCCCAATAAATCACTAGAACACTTACTTTTACTATTAAAAGGAGTTTTAGTCATTTTATCGAACAAGCAAGACTCACATATATCCAATTGTTCAAAAACAAAAGAATCCAAAATCCCATCTATATGAAACTTAGATATGCGTTTCTCACTTATATGACCCAAATGACAATGCCAAAGATAAGTTTGATTAGAATCATCTATTTTTTATCTTTTAAGATTTATGTTATAAATGGGCTTATCTTGATCTAAACTATAGAGGTCATTTACTACTTGTGTCAACCCATAGAAAACATTATTGAGATAAAATGAACAACAATTATTCTTAATAATTATCTCAAAACCAATTTTGTCTAAACAAGAAATTGAAATAATTTTTCTAGTCAAAATGGGGACAAAATAAAAATGCTCTAAAATTAAATCAAGTCCACTAAGCAATGATAAAATATGTGTTCCTAAAGCTAATGTAGCAACTCTTGATCCATTCCCAACTCGTAGGTCTACATCTCCTTTAGCCAAATTCCTACTCTTTTGCAGTCCATGTATAAAGGTACAAATATGAGAACCACATCCAGTATCTAATACCCAAGAAGCAGATGTTGATAAATTAATATCAATAACATAAATACCTAAAGCGAACGCTTTGTTTTCCTTTGTCTTCTTGACCTCTTCAAGATAAGCAGGGCAGTTCCTCTTCTAGTGTTCAGTCTCACCACAATGGAAACTTTTTCCTTCCTTAGTAACTCCTCATTTAGGTTTCAATGCAACTTTTCCTTTGTTTGGCTTGGCCTTGCCATTGTCCTTAGGCTTTCCCTTAACCTTAGTCTTTCCTTTGTCCTTGTCCTTGCAGACCATTAGAATGGGCTTAGGCTCAACTTTTTTCATGTTACTTTCAGCAGTTCGTAACATGCTGAGCAACTGTGGCTCATTCATGTTGAAATTAAGGAATAATTGGCGAAAACTATCCGTCAACGATTGCAGGATGACATCGGTGGCCAACTCCACATCTAGAGAATCCTAGTTTTTCGAGGCTTTCATTATAGCCTATCAACTTGAGAACGTTAGTTCCCACATGAGTTCCCTCAACCATTTTGTAAAAAAATAGAGCTTTAGACGTCTCGTACCTCTCTTGACATGCTTGTCCCTCATATAATTTCTTGAGATGTTGGATCATAACATAGGCAACCATATCCTTTTGTTGCTTTTGAAGCTCAGGGGTCATAGTGGCAAGCATTAGACATCCTATGTCTAACATTTCATCAAGATGCTTATTTTAAGCATCCTTGTCAGCTCTAGAGGCATTAGTTGCTAGTTCATAAGGAACGAGTTCTTCAATGACATATAATTTCCATTCTTGTTTAAGGATAATCCCAAGTTATAGAACCAGTTAAGGAAGTTCAATTCATTTAACTTTTCCTTCTCAATGACTGATCGCAATGATAAGGAATTTTTGTTGTTTGTCATAATTAATCTACAATAATAAAATATTCTCATGAGTACATTTACCAAGTTTATTATAATCATTAAAAGGACTTTATTAAATGATGCTCCCACAATTTTATTCAAAATTAGTAACCCTCATATTTTAATTTCGAAAAGACTTTCTCTAAAATTTTCTAGTGGGTAAGGATCCATATTTCACCTCCTCTTAAGTCAGCTTTGGCTTTACTCTCAAGATTATGGTTATTTAGGTAAGCAACACTTGCTAATTACATCACATATAACTCCTCTATTTTGTTCCAATCATATCTTGATTTATCCAAATCTTTTGCCTCTAGGTATCTAATCCTATTAGAGTAACCTAGTTAAGTTATTAACAAATATCATAACCGGCGAATATCGGTTGTTTATTCTTTGTGTTTGACCAAGATAGATATATGTACTTCACTTTATCAAAACCCACATTGTATCGATCAAGGCTTTAACGAGGGGAAATATTGAAAGGCAATCTTAACTTAATATTTTATTGAGTGGTTTTTAAATTAAATTAATCTCACCATTAATGATCAACATTTGTCCATTTAATCCTTTAATTGATCTTATCAATATCCTATAACATGCATGGTAACATATAATCAATTATATCTTATACAAGAAAACATAAAGCAGTAAATAAATGCAATTGTTATATCCCGTAAAACTAAGGTGGTTCCTCCCAAACCAATGGGAAAGCCGTAGGGAATCCTAAGGGTTTATGCCGCTTTCAAGTTTTTTTTCAAATTTAGGTAGCCTAACCTTATTTTCCACTAGTTCGTATCAACTCATACAATTCACAATTACAGAAACTCATTTTACATACAAGGAAGTAAGATGAGAAGAGAAGTATAGAAAGGCATGACACGCAAGCTGTATTTATAAACTTACAACATTTGCAAATAATAAATTAAATGGGTTATCGTGCTATAACCATGCATTTCCAAACACCATACATATCAAACATAGTATACAACATGTATCTTATACAATCGCATCAACCAATAAATTTAATCCCGAATTCGTATCATAAAGTGGCTCTGATACCACTATTGGATTGTCTGTACTCCCTGTGGCGCAACGAAAAAATTATTCTAGTAATCATTAACCACGGATCCTTGTACAAGGAATGAATCGGGTTGAAATAGGGTTTAAAATGTACCTTCTTTAGTGAAAATGTTGAAAGGATGATGCTAATTCGATGTCAATTCCAAGCCACAACGAAAACATCACAGCCTCTACGTAGTCCACCCTGTCAAAAATGAACAGCCACTTTCTCTTAAACTTTTCAGATAGAATTAAAACGATTGCTAGACCTTTTAAATTATTAAGTTGGTAACCTTTTCACACTAAGGGATTATCATCCTTTTATCCTCTTTGGTATCACATATTAAAAAGGAAAACTAGGATTATTCCCTTATTAATAGATAAGGCAAATGGAAAGTCAGAAAAATGAATTATATTCTTTCCACAAGAATATAGGATTATTCCTTTATTTTCAGAGAAGGCAAATGAAAAGTTAGAAAAATGAATTATATTCTTGTCAAAAGAATATTATTTTTCATGTCTTTTATATTTTGACCAAAATTAATTAATGTAACTGTTTATATTAAAATTTTTGTTAAAATATATACAATTGATATTTTGTATGAATCAAATTCATATATTAATTATATCTATGTTTTTTATTTGTGTACAAAAAGTTTGTACATATAAAGTGTTTAATATTTAACTATCAAATTAAATTAATTCAACAATTAATTTAATTCATGTGACAACTAAATATAATACCAAATGTATTTGGATTCTGTTCGTTTCAACTATAGAGTGTGACTTTGTAGGCTCTTGTAAAGTTGGTAGTCATACTAGAACATTTCTAACATTATAAGCAATTAGTGGCACCTAGTATTGCATCATTGCCACCCAAGTTAGAAGAAGTCGTGATTCGACATAACCTTTCTTTGATAATCTTTTCATGTATTATATCCTTTCATCGTTAATATCTAGATTGAACACAAGTCATGGAATATTCACACTTGTATAATCCAATCTCATATTTATAGATTTTCTACCCAGACTTCAGTAAAAAAAATAAGTGTGATATATCATATCAACTTATTCAAGCATTGTAATATCCTGTTTTCAGTGGTGTCAGAAACAGGGGTTTCGGGACCACAGTTCTAATATGTATGATCGTTTATTAATCTTAATTAATGTTTATGGAATTGTATTAGGGTTATATTAAATTTTGGTAAAACAATTTTAAGGTTTAATTAGTTAATTGAATAAAAAAGATTAAATTGTGAAATATGCAAAACTTAGTAATTAATGAATTATATTGATTTGATAGTTTAACTAATGATGTGGAGGGGACTTATGAAGTAAATTGTCCATAAAGTTTATCGATGGATGGTTTAAGGCTTGCAAATATGTTAAAATCCATGTTTAATTTTAAGGGCAATTGTGTAACTAAGTTAACATAGTTTAATAATTAAAAACAAAATTAAGTATCATCCTTCCTTAATGGTTCTTAATGGTTCTTCCACCATTTTTTGTGCTAGCAAGGTTCGGTTAAAGTTTCCTTTTGGATGTGAGTTCAATTCAAGCTTATTTTGTTGTAATTTTTATGTTTTTGGAATCATTGCAACTAGGTCTAACTATCTCATAGCTTCGTTTTTGAAACTGTTAAGATTTTTGAAATGTACCATGGATGAATTCTTAGTATTATGAGATTAGATGATGAATCAGAGTTATTAGTTGTAAGCAATGAGTAAATTATAAAGTGATTTTTTGTTAGTTTTTTTAGCAAAGGATTAAATTGATGAAATGTTAGAAGTAATAGGTAATTTATTGAATTTAGTATAAATGTGGGCTGAATATGGTAGGATAAAAATTCGAGTAGCATGTTATGTTGTAAAGTTTTGTTAATTTTGTTATTTTGAGGGTAGGGACTAAATTGTGATAAATGTAAAAGTTTACAAAAAATGTGTAATTAATGAAATTTAAGGGTTTTGTACGTTAAATGGAGTGTGAAATGTATGTTAATTTAATAGAATTTATTTAAATATTATATAGATCAAGACACAAGTCATAAAGACAATAACTAAGGAAAGGGAAAAATTGTAGAGTAGTCCCCGCGTTTGAATCGAGAGTGGATCGTAGGTAAGATCATAATGTTTTGTTTTAGGATATTAATTTCTACTTAATTAATTTATATATAAATCTAAAGCTAATTTTGGTTATTTATAGAACCATGTGAATTGTAAGTATTAATGTATGCACTACGGTATCATTTTTGCAATTTCGTGCCCCTAATTGCACATCCATGCCCCTGTTCGCACATCCGTGCCCCTGTTTCCACCTCGATGCCCCTGACTGCTCATTTGTGCCCCTGTTTTACATCTATGATGCCACTAAAATGGAATAATTACTGAGCATGTGATTTGAGCACTAGTGATTTAAATTAAATGTTATGGAGTCCTATGAACTAGTTATATACTTGTATGTATGATTTATTTATGGATTGTTATATGGAATAGGTATAATCCTATTATGATAAATTTCCAGAGAAGATGTTCATTTCGATTTGGTTGATTGTGAAAACAAACGTACCATGTAATTGAAGATTAGGATGAGCATCTTATAAATTTAATTGTTTATTTAAATTAAGTTAAGTCAAGTAGATGTTATATTATGATCTTACTAAGCTATTTAAGCTTATTTGTTTCTCTCATATTATTTTGAAGTTATCAGTTGTGGGATGATTGGATGGATTGATGGAAAAGCTCACACTATCCAGTCATTTTGGTAGCTTTCGTATCTCTTTTTGGGTTGTGGCATGTGTATATAGGTTTTGTTTGTAAGTTGTTAATAGTAATGGTAATGGTAATGGATGATGATGAAGATTGGTAGTTTCTTTTGAGTATGTTTTATAATGTTGGAATATGAAATCTTTTGTATAAATGGTAATCCTGATGTTTATTTGGTAAACTTTGTAGCAAATTCAAAATGTATTAATAATATGGTTAGTTTTGGGAGCTTAAATTGGAAATTGATATTAGACAAAGTCTTGTTAGATTATTTGAATGTTTAGTTATTAATTTAGGTGCCTATGAATGGTACATTGGTTAGAAGCTTTAGGTTGATTTTTTGTCATGTTTAAAAGTGTATTAAGATTGTTTTGACTATAGGAATGTATGTGATCTTTGTGTACCTTGTTGGGCAAGATTTGGTACTAAATTGACTTGAATTAGGGGTTAAATGGTGAGTACATGACCTGAGACATGGGCTATCACACGGCCATGTGTCACACACAGTCACCCCCACACGACCATGTGTGCTTTATTATTTTAGGTGCAGGGTTCATACGGTCTGAGACACGGTCGTGTGTCACAAGTCAGTCGGTTACACAATCTAGCACACGGCCTGCGACATGACCATATGTGTCAAATCAGTGAGTTGCACGACTAGACACATAGGCTAGGGCATGACCGTATAATCTTATTTTGAATGCTCACATGGTCTGAGCTATGTCACACTGCCTGGTCACACAGCCGTCTGACCCCTATTTTTCAAATTTTTCTGAAATTTTCTGTTTTATTTCATTTTAATCCTGGATTGTTCCTAAACTATTTTCAGGGCCCTGTAAGCCTGATTCAAGGCCCCTAATTGTATTCATACCATGAATAGATATTATTTGTTATATGTTTATAATTTAATTGTTTTATTATTCTGAAATAAAGTGAAATGTTTTGTTTTGATCGATAACACTTATAACCTTAATCTGTCAACAAAGACGGGATAAAGGTGTTACATTTAGTGGTATTAGAGCTATAGTTTAGTCGATTTTATGACTAACGTAGCGTTTATAGAATCTAGAATACACGTGCCACATATACCCTGTGATAGTGTGATGCTTTTGATTCGCTCTAACATTGTATTTTCTTATAGATTCAAGATGTCGGTCGAGTCAAATTGGGCTGTAGCTAACGAAGCTAAAAGTAATGTGCAAGCGTCGAACCCAAAAACAAGTAATAGTGTGTTTGTTCCGTACTATTTTGGTGATGAAATGAGAAATGTATTTTATGGTATGATGAACCAATGGTTCAATGAATTTCAATAAGCAAACCCTATAACTTTGCAACCTCCACCTCCTATTGTGCCTCATCTAGCACCTCTATGTCCTCAAAATCCTGTACCTGTAACAGTTACTCGACCTTCAATAGAAAAAATATGAAAATGTAGAGCTAAATAATTTAGAGGCAAAATTGACAATAATCCTGTAAAAGACGAGTACTGGTTAGTGAATAGGAAAACAGTCTTTGTGAAATTGATGTGTACCCCTGAAAATTGTCTTAGATGTACTGTTTCGTTGCTGAAAGATGAAGCATACTCGTGGTGGGACACTTTGAGCACAATGGCGTCTAGTGATCATATTAATTGGGATTTCTTTCAAATAGAATACAGGAAAAAGTACGTAACTCGGTTGTTTCTTGACAAGAAAAAAAAAGAGTTCCTTGAACTAAAATAAGGAAATCGATCAGTAGCAAAGTATGAACGGGAGTTTGTTCAATTAAGGAAGTATGCTCGTAATATAGTGTCAAATGCAAAAGAAATGTGTATTAGATTTGAAGATGGTTTGAATGATAACATTCGAATGTCTGTGGCAGCATTAAAGTTACGTGGATTTGTAGAACTTTCAAAATGTGCTCAGAAAATTGAAGAAATCTACAAAAGTAAAAGGCAGTCTGATGCAAGATCTCAAGAATTTATCAAAAGAGGGTCGTTTAAGTCTTCTCAAATGTTTCCATTGAAGAAGTTCAAAAGTGAAGCCAATCGATCAACTGCCCCTTTAGAATTCACTAACAGAGGTAAACCGAGGCAAAGTAATTTGAACTTTATTAATTCTCCAGCGGGTAGTGTCAGAAATGTGAGGACTGTTGAGAAAACTTACCACGTTTGTGATGATTGTGGAAAGAGACATTTTGGGGAATGTTGATCTAAGTTAGGAGCTTATTTCCATTGTGGATCTACTAATCATTTTTTTTCGCGATTGTCCAAAAAAGAAAAATGGTTTGGGCAATCAAACTAGCAAGCCTGATACAACATCACAGAGGGTAAACAACCTGGAAATGGTAGAAATGCTACTTCTAGTCGGGGAAAGACTGGTGATATGAATGAATGATCTGGAATGAGAACACCGACTAGAGCATATACAATCAGAGCTCGTGATGAAGCTACTACCCCAGATGTTATTGTTGGTACTTTTTCTCTTTTTGATATTAATGTATATGCATTGATTGATCCTGGACCAACTCACTCTTATATATGCACCGCGTTAGTAGACAAAAAGAAATTGTCTATTGTGGTCACTGATTTCACTATTAAAGTAACAAATCTACTAGGTCAGTGTGTTTTAGTTAACCAGATCTGTAAATTTTTTTCATTAAAAATTTAGGGTTACGACTTTTCTACTAGTTTGACGTTGTCACCATTTGATTATTTTGATCTTATTTTGGGAATGGATTGGTTTTCGGAGCGTGATGCAATAGAAAGTCGCTGAAGAAAGCAAGTTAGTTTGAAACGTCCAAGTGGTGAATTTATATGTGTTAGGACAGATGGGATTGATTGTACAATGAATCTAATTTCGACAATGTCAACTTATAAATTGACCAGAAAAGGGTGCGAAGCTTATTTAGATTATGTTCTTGATTCAAAAGTGGAAGAATAAAAAATCGATATGATACCAATAGTTAAAGAATATGCTGATGTTTTCCTTGAAGAATTGTCTGGGTTACTACTAACTCAAGAAGTTGAATTTGTTATTGAACTTGTACCAGGAACAACTCCAATTTCGATAGCTTTATACAGAATGGCTTTTACTGAATTAAAAGAGTTGAAAGCACAGTTACAAGAAACGTTAGACCGCAGATTTGTTTTATTGAGTCTGTCACCTTGGGGTGCTCCTGTTCTCTTTGTGAAAATGAAAGACGGGTCGATAAGATTATATATAGATTATCGGTAGTTGAATCGAGTCACTATCAAGAATAAATATTTTTTATTCCATATTGATGATCTGTTCTATCAATTGAAGGGAGCTTTAGTGTTTTTAAAGACTGATTTGAGATTCGAATATTACTAGTTGCGAGTTAAAGAGCCAGATGTACCAAAAATTGTTTTCAAAACTCGATATGGTCATTATGAATATTTGGTGATTCCATTTGGTTTGACTAGTGCCCCTGCAGCATTTATGGATTTGATGAATCGAGTCTTTTAACCATATTTGGATCGATTTTTTGTGGTATTCATTGATGATATTCTGATATACTCATTGAACAAATCAGATCACGCTGAGCATTTGAAAATTGTGTTACAAACTTTAAGTGAAAAACAAATTTATGCAAAATTCAGCAAATGTGAGTGAGAAGTTAATTTTCTAGGCCATGTTATTTCAATTGATGGCATCTGTGTCGATATGAACAAAATATCTGCGATTGTCGATTAGAAGGTTCCAAAGAATGTTTCTGAGGTTCGTAGTTTTTTATGTTTAGTAGGATATTATCAGTGTTTTGTTAAAATCTTTTCTATTATAGCTTCTCTGATGACTAAATTGTTGCAAAAAGATGTTACCATTCTCTAGGATGATAATAGTCAGGAAAGTTTTGAACAGATGAAAAACATGTCAACCTAAGCTCCAGTTTTGACTCAACTTGTATCCCAGAAAGAAGTTATAGTGTATAGCGATACATCTCTTTGTGGTTTAGGCTGTGTTTTGATGCAAAGTGGTAAAGTAATTGCCTATGCCTCGAGACAGTTGAAGCCTCATGAGCGAAACTATTCGACACATGATTTAGAGCTGGTTGCAGTAGTTTTTACTTTGGAGATCTGGCGGTATTATTTATACAGTATAAATGTCATATTTTTTACTGATCATAAAAGTTTTAAATACTTAATTACTCAAAAAGAATTAAATTTGCTTCAGCATAGGTGGCTCAAATTATTAAAAGATTAAGATTTAGCAATTGACCATCATCCCGGGAAAGCTAATGTTGTTCCAGACGCTTTGATTCGGAAGTCATTATTCGCTTTGAGGGCTATGAATGTAAATTTGACATTAGAACGTGTTGGTTCTATTCTAGCTAAGTTGATAGTAAAGCCGATATTTCTATCAAAGTTTCAATTAGTTAAAAGTGGTCAACAGTTTGATTTTAGTATTGGAAAGAATGATTGTCTGTATTTCCACAGTCGATTTTGTGTACCAAATGATTCAGAATTAAAATGAGAATTATTAAATGAAGCTCACAATAGTGTCTGCTCGATTCACCTTGGGAGCACAAAGATGTATAATGATTTGAAACAACGATATTAATGGCTCGGTATGAAACGTGAAATAACATAATTTGTATCCAGATGTTTAGTTTTCCAAAAGGTGAAAGTGGAGCATCAGGTTCCATTGGGTTTGTTGCAATCGGTAATGATTCTTGAATGGAAGTCAGAACGAGTCACTATTGACTTTGTTTTTGGGCTACCTTTAACTTTGAAAAGAAAATATTCTATTTGGTTTATCGTGGATAGATTGACATAATCAGCTCACTTTATACCTGTCAAAACTGACTACTCACTCGAGAAATTGATTCAGTTGTATATTTCTGAAATTGTGAGATTGCATGGCATGGCATTGTCAATTATATTAGATCTTGATCCAAGTTTTACCTTTAGATTTTAGGGTAAGTTGCATAAAACTTTAAGCTCAAAATTTAATTTTAGTACTGCTTTTCATCCACAAACAGATGGTCTGTCTGAGCGAAGTATCCAGGTTTTAAAAGAAATGTTGCGGTGTTGTATCATTGAATTTGAAGGTAGTTGGGAATAATATTTGCCGTTAGCCAAATTCGCATATAATAATAGTTATCAGTCAAGCATAAATATGGCTTCATATGAAGCTTTATGCGGACGTAAATGTAGAAGTCCGTTGTATTTGTCCGAATTGAATGAGAAGAACTTAGCTAGAGTTGATTTAGTTCAAGAAACAGAAGAAAAAGTCTGAATTATCTGGGATAACTTAAAAGCTGTGTTTAATCGTCAAAAAGTTTACGCGGATTTGAAATGTAAAGATATAGAATTTTCTATCAGAGAGCAAGTGTTCTTGAAAGTCTCGCCCTGGAAGAAAGTGTTACGTTTCCGAAGAAAAGAAAAACTAAGTCCCAAAATTTTCAAACCATACGAAGTTCTAGAAAGAATCGGACTCGTAGCGTATCACTTAGCATTTCCTCTGGAACTTTAAAGATTTCATAATGTTTTACACATTTTGCTGCTCCCACGTTACCATTCTAATCCGTCGCATGTTTTAACTATGTATGAAATTGAATTACAGCTCGATATGACTTATAATGAGGAGCCGATGAAAATCTTAGCTTGGGATATAAAAGAGTTGAGAAACAAATATGTACCGTTAGTTAAAGTTTTATGGCATAGACATGGATTGAAGAAGCGACGTGGGAAATGGAAGAAATTATGAAATCTCAATATCCAAACCTTTTCTCTGGTAATATTTTCGAAGATGAAAATTTTTTTAATGAGGGAGAGTTGTAATATCCCATTTTTCAGTGGTGTCAAAAATAGTGGTTTTGGGACCATAATTCCAATATGTGTGATCCTGTTTTACTACTTAGTTAATGTTTATGGAATTGTATTAGGGTTATATTAAATTTTACTAAAGAAATTTTAAGGTTTAATTAGTTAATTGAATAAAAAGAATGAAATTGTGAAAGACACAAAAACTTAGTAATTAATGAATTATATTGACTTGATAGTTTAATTAATGATGTGGAGGGGACTTATGAAGTCAATTGTACATAAATTTTATTGATGGAAGGTTTAAAGCTTGAAAATATGTTAAACTGCACGTTTAACTTTAGGGCAATTGTGTAATTAAGTTAATACAGTTTAATAATTAAAAAAATTTTGAGTATCATCTTCCCTAACTGGTTCTTCCATAGAAAATACAAAATAAATCCACCATTTTCTTATGCTAGCAAGGTTCGGTTAAAGTTTCCTTTTGCCTATAAGTTCAATTTAAGTTTATTTCTTGTAATTTTTATGTTTTTGGGATCATTGCAACTAGGTCCAACTAACCCATAGCTTTGTTTTTGAAACTATTAGGATTTTTGAAATGTACCATGGATGAATTCTTATTATTATGAGATTAGATAATGAATTAAAGTTATTAGTTGTTTGTTATGAGTAAATTATAAAGTGATTTTCGTTAGTTTTTTTTTAGCAAAGGATTAAATTGATGAAATGTTAGAAGTGATATGTAATTTTAGTGAATTTAGAATAAATGTGGGCTGAATATGGTAAGGTAAAAATTAGGCTAGCATGTTATGTTATAAAGTTTTGTTAATTTTGGTATTTTGAGGGTAGGGACTAAATTGTGATAAATGTCAAAGTTTAAGGAAAATGTAATTAATAAAAAGTTAAGGGTTTTATACATTACATTGAGTGTGAAATGTATTTGAATTTAATAGAATGTATTTAATTACTATATAGATCTAGACAGAAGTCATAAAGACAATAACCAAGGAAAGCAAAAAATACGGAGTAGTCCCTACGTTTGAATCAAGAGTGTGTTGTAGGTAAGATCATAGCGTTTTGTTTTAGAATTGTGATTTATATGTGTTTTACATTACTGATTTCTAGTTAATTAATTTATATATAAATGTAAAGCTAGTTTTGGTTATTTATAGAACCATGTGAATTGTAAGTATTTATGTATGCACTTCGGTATAACTGTTTGCACATCTGTGCCCCTAATTACACATTCGTGCCCCTATTTGCACATCTGTTCCCCTATTTGCACTTCGGTGCCCCTGACGTCACATATATGCCCCTATTTTGCATCTAGGATGCCCCTGAAAATGGAGTAATTACCAAGTATGTGTATCAAGCACTAGATATTTATATTAAATGTTATGGAGACCTACGAACTAGTTAAATACTTGTATGTACGATTTATTTATGAATTTTTATATGGAATAGGTATAATCCTGTTACAATAAATTTCCAGAGAAGATGTTCATTTTGATTTGGTTTATTATGAAAACAAACGTGCCATGTAATTGAATATTAGGATGAGCATGTTATAAATTTAATTACTTATTTTTATTAAGTCAAGTAGATGTTATATTATGATCTTATGAAGCTATTTAAGCTTATTTTTTTCTCTCATGTTATTTTGTAGTTACCAGTTGCTTTTCTATCTCTTTTTGGGTTGTGGCACGTGTATATAGGTTTTGCTTGTAAGTTGTTAACGGTAACGATAATAGATGATTAAGAAGATTGGTAGCTTCTTTTGAGAATGTTTTATAATGTTGGAATATGAAATCTTTCGTATAAATGGTAATCCTGATGTTTATTTGGTAAATTTGGTAGCATGTTCAAAATGTAATAATAATATGGTTAGTTTTGGGAGCTTAAATTGGAAATGGATATTAGACAAAGTCTTGTTAGATTATTTGAATGTTTAGTTATAAATTGAGGTGCCTATGAATGGTATATTAGTTAAAAGTTTTAGGTTGATTGTTTTGCCATGATTAAAAGTTTACTAAGAATGTTTTGACTATAGGAATGTATGTGATATTTGTGTACCTTGTTACGCAAGATTTGGTATTAAATTGACTTGAATTTGGGGTTAAATGGTGAGTGCATGACGTAAGACACGGGCTGTCACACGACCGTGTGTCTCAAGTCAGTGGGTTACACGGGCTAGCACATGGCCTACGACATGGCCGTGTGTGCCAAGTCAGTGAGTTAGACGGTTAGGCACACGGGCTGGGACACGACCCTGTGTCCTTATTTCGAATGTTCACACAGGCTGAGCTATGTCATACAGCCTGGCCACATGGCCGTGTGACCCTTATTTTTTAAATTTGTCTAAAATTTTCTGTTTTGTTTTGTTTTAATCTCGGATTGTTCCTAAACTATTTTTAGGGCCACGTACACCCAATTCAGGGCCCATAATTGTATTCATACCATGAATAGATTTTTTTGTTATATGTTTATAATTTACTTGTTTGATTGTTCTAAAATAAAGTGAAATGTTTTGTTTTGATTGGTAACACTTTATAACCTTAATCCGACAACAGAGATGGGATAATGGTGTTACAAGCATGGTCATGCATTTCTAGTCTCACTCCATCAGGAGGCTTGACATATTGCTCTAATTCTGTAGGAGGGATAAATCCTATCTTGATCAACCATATCCCACTACATGGATTATGGTAATCAAACATCAGTCTTTCTAGTACAACTTGTCATGGTAGACGTTTTAACTGTATCAAAATATACGACTCAAGATGTTGAGACAATGATGATCTCAAGTCTAAGGATCATATACATAATTATCACTATGATTAATATTACATAATAATCCAAGAAACATACTCATAGCGGGTAAGTCCAATATGTTGTTCTCAACACATACTCATCTATTGATTTTGACATCCCTATGTCAATGACAACTCTTTTTCATCAATCAACTAAACATTAGTCTCAATGCATTATTGTTGTCCAAGCCCACAATAATCCTTGAATAAAGACCTTTTAACAATAATTATATTTTCTTAGGACTTTATTACAATTCAATTTATTTATATACACAGAAAAAGAAACTGAAATAATAATGGCAATTCGTTATATTAATAAACAAGGTAAAACGAGTATGTGATTACAATCATCTCATGATTGGTCATTTGGCATACTCTAACACTGTTTCGTGGCATCGAGGGCAGTATGCTCAACTTTAAGGTGTCTTTAGGGGTATGTCGCGACATCATCAGGCTATGCCGCGAAATTGAAGGAAGTCTTGGATGATTCTTATTTTGTTCCCTATGTTGCGACATCACGTGCTCCGTGTTGCAACCTAACGACCAATATTTAGTTAGTACTCCTTCTAATGGTCTGCTGCACACTCCCAAAATATATTAGCTCACCCTTAGGCCTCATTCGGGCCCTAAGGTCAATAAAGGACTCTAACTGCAAATTTTATTAACTTAACTAATACTTAAGGAAAGTGTAATTAAACTTAACTAAAATGCTCATGTTCAAGCTCTTAAAGTGCGAAAACTAGTTTAATCTGCTACACTGAGTTATGCCAAATCATGTGGTCACCAGCAAAATGAGATAAATAGGAAAAATTAAGGAAGCAATGTCTTGAAATATCTATTAATTACCCTGAGCCAGGGTAAGTGTTTTATATAATCAGTTCAGGTAGAAAAAGAAAGTTCAAAGAACGGGATAAGCGAAGGAAGGTGGAGTGGCACGATGGATGCTGGATGAACACTGATAGAAACAAAATAAGAAGAGCATCCACGGGCATACTGGTTGAGCTGACGGATGAATCTAGCAGCAAAACTTGACATTATTAATTGATATTTACTTTTATGTATATTATTGTATTTTTAACTAACCGCTAGTTTAGATTGTAATTCTTATTAAATTTTTGTTTAAATAGAAACTAATACACTCCATAAAAAGGAAATTCGGGTGAAAACAGAGTCAGTGTTCCAGCACGGTACCCTCGTGTTGTGACACATTGTCCAGAATCTGAATAATCGAGAAATCATCTTTGTCGCGACACAGAGGACAGTTTACCTAGGTTTCAAGTTTTCAGAGGCTGTCGCGACATCGGCATCCTGCCAGGGGTGTCATGACACAGAACCTGTGTGTCGCGACATCACTGCAATTTTTCGCAGGGTCGACCCGACCCGATTGAACAACCCATTAGCTTTTAACTAAATTTTACCCGAATTTTTACCCAAAAATACATCTTTTGTATTCTAAAAACTCTTTTAACTAAACCCTAAACCTCTCTTAACTTCTAAAATCTCTCAAAATCTTATAAACCCTAAAATTTCTTTTTACTAAAAATTTATATTTTTCAATTCTTTGTTTTTTGATTAGTGCGTGAACAAACAAGAAACAAATAAAGGAACAAAAACAAACGAGCTCTTTAAGGAATCCTATAGAAACTAATCAAGGGTAAGGGTTCCTAACCTAGTTATATTGTTCCATTGAGAACATTTCTTGCCATTCCATTAGTTTCTGACAATAGAATAGTATTGAATATGCCTCCGAGAAAAGTTAGAAGAACTAACGTGGAAAAATATTTTTCTAGAAATTTAGGGCAAAACATTTCTTCAAGAATGAGAGTTTGAGTCGTCAATGATGTTGTGTCAAGAAATCTAGCCTCTAGTCCGATATCATAGATGGAAATGCTTTTGTGTAATCCCCAAAGGCGCAAATGTTGTCCCATTAGTTCAAGAATTGTATTCATCTCTTCGGGACCAGGAGACTAAAAGGGCTAAAGGTGCCATGTTGGAAATAGTACCTGTGAGAGGGAAAAAAGTGAGAATTACCCCTCGAGTTATTTGTGAATTTTATATCCCTCCATTTTATGAAAAATATTTTCTGGAAGAAATAGATTTAAAATATTTTAAAAATATAAATATGGATAATTGGAAACACGAAAATTTATGTGTTTTTACATGCCCTTTTTAACTTAAAATCATGCTATTTCGGTTA